>JAUJYV010000011.1:0-233601 GCA_033995625.1 Ophyiulus pilosus | reverse complement strand
TATAAAAATCGCAATAGTGTAACAAAATAGTTTCACTTGAATTTTTTAGCTTATAGCCTGGTGATTAGTAGACTTACATACCTGTAAGACAGAATTAAAGTTGTTCATGGATTGCCCCATTGTGGTTCATTCCCTTTATTAATTCATATTCACTTTATTCTACTCAACTAAAGACTATTTGTTGAATTGGAAATTTGAATCACATTTTTCTGATGAAGCAAATCTGTTACTTAGCATCATTTATCTGAAATTCGTGGTTTATAAACATTTACCTACCATCTTAAAAACGCTGTAAAATGCTGCTAATTCTTGCGGACTGCCCACAGTATCCACAATAAAAAATATAGTACAAATTTTAAAAGTCTCCAAAAAATTCGAAAAACTCGCAATAACCGTTGTTTTTGCGTGTTTTGGAAATTTTCTAATTTGTTATTGGAGATTATGAAAGAGGAGTTTATTTTCCTTCTAAAATATCAAAATCTGTGAGAATCTAGCAGTAATTAACAGGCATACTTTAATATAAAGGGAGCTATATAGCCCCCTTTTTATACTACTATAGAGAGGGGGCTACGATAGTACCGTCATCTTGATTATGTCATACTCCAATGCAATATCGCCGCTAGGAGGCAGTTGCGTCAATTTGTTTTGCTATCGCGGCCTCATTTTATTGAATGGGAACGTTCATTAAATCTCGATTTTCGGCAATTTGTAACTAAATTCGCCACTTAATCATAATGCAGTTTGAATTTTGCATCGATCAGTTATTCAATGATGAAATCACCAAGTTCGATAGCGCTTCAATTTCACAAAAATCGCAATTTTATCGCAGGTGGGCGTGGACAATAAATACAGCTGAGGCCATCGAATACGCAAAAAAATTCAAATAAATAGGTTTCTTTCTGTGAATTTTAGGTCTTTCGCTGGCTCAAATATTCTCCAATCGACCGAAAATGAAAACCTGTGGATTGTCATCGACAGAATGGGTGATGCTTCTGCGAAGGTGACTAGTGAATTTTGTATTAATTATGGTCGACATTGTCTGCATGACCTTTAATTATTTCCAAGTTCTCGTATATTCATATATGAATGAGGCATTATAATAAGTAACAATTACTAACCATTGTGTTGAATTTATATTCTCATCTTCGTCTGACACGACGCTTAAATAGTTTATACCGATCGAGATATCGATCAAGCCATATATTTCCGATGCCAGTTAATTAATTTACTTTACATTTCGACTATATATAGGCACAAGGATTGAACCATTCCATAACAACATACAGGAAGTTGTGCGAGTCTGACCACATCCTTTACATCATGACAGATACTGACACAAGAGATCCTAGGTCCGAGTAAGCCGAAATAATTCCTCAAATTCGATCAGAATTACATTTTCTTGTTTTATAGACACATGCTTTAGTGCCGATTGTTATATCTGGCAGTAGGAGAAGTACTGTTGTCATTGGGATCTTGAAAGTTGGCAAAAAGAAACTTTTTTTGGTTGATTCGCACGATCGGCAACGTGAAATGCTTCCAGTTTGCATCCTGGACTTCTACATTCACGAAACGTATCAGCGTAAAGGCTGCGGCAAAAGATTGTTCGATTTTATGCTTAAGGTCATCCTTTCACTTGATTATCCCCTATTCCTCTTCATTCTTTTAAATCTCTTAATCTAGCTGCAATTACATTTGCTGACGTTGTTGTCTTTTTAAACAGGACCAAAGTGTGGAAGTTTACGAACTGGCAATTGATCGGCCCTCTCCTAAACTCATTGCATTCTTGACAAAACATTACTTCTTATCTCATCCAATTCAACAAAGGAATCACTTCACTGTTTATGAAGGAATATTCTCTAAAATTCCAAGTAAGCTAATGTACTTCTTAAAATAAAATTCAAATTCAGTATTAAGTTGGCATGAGTGAAAAGGATAGAAACTGTTATTCTGTTAATTTGTTGTACTGATAGAAGCTGAATGTGAAATTGACATTTCTAAAAACCCAAAGAAAGGACGGCACTCTGACCCAGGAAGGAGTCAACAATCTGAAGAGGAAGCAGTTAAAGTAATTTATAAGTACTATTATTATACATGTTTTAATATAAAAAAATTATCTCACCAAATCCATTTCCTTCGTCCCCACAGCCTGCGCATGCCTTATATCGTAAATCGTTTCCGCCACCCAACGTCAAGTAAGTATTGTACTAACAAATGTGATGAGAAATTATTAATTCGTTCTGGTCAAATCATTTTTTTGTGCACATTGATATGGCCAAATAAATAAAAGCAATGTCTTGCTTTTATAGACAAGGAGGAAACAACTCTGTCGCTAGTGTTGTCTTTGGGCAAACATTTTCTGATGGTAAAATCAATTGAAAATCATCAGCGTTGCATATTGAAAACTGCCATTCTAAAACATCCCTTTCTTATGTTAAGGTTGCCAGGAAAATGACGAAAATTTCATTACCAGAAATGCTGAATATCCTAGGAGCAACAATGCTGTGAATCGCCACGGCGCAGATAGCTCATTAAACGTTTTTGGAATTCCATCTCAAACGACTAGATACTGAAAAACGCCTATTGATCTTGGAAGGAAATCCAGTTTCAAAGCTCTCTTGCATGTGGGGCCTGTTATTTATCGTTCGTGTTATTTATTTCACGTTAATTGTATTTTTATCTTGTTTTCAAAGTTCGTTTGTTACTTTTTAAGTCTCGTTATGGTCACAAAAATATATTTTGGATGTTTATTTTAAATCGGAGTTTAAATGTTAAATCTCAAATTGTGCTTTTTATTAAAAAAATTAATTTCTGATTATAATTTGAAAAAAAAAAAGTGTTTGTCATACATGTCATTTCCGTACTGTGATACATGTCAGTGCCATTGCGTTACCTAGGTCAGGGGTCTGCTAATACAGTAGACTATGATATTGTCTATAATAAGATACAATATCATACTCTTTAAAATCTTATTTATGAAATCAATTTTTAAGCCAAACAATCATTTCACATGATTAGAAATAGCAATACTAGCTGTCATTAGCTAGTAATAGAATATGTCATTACTAACCAATGAAAGTAAGTATTGAGCGAAAAAAACCAAATAAATTTACCGTCATGATTAGAAGAAGAAAAAACCATTCTCGATGGGACGCTCTTAGTGATACCATCTACTATAATTTTGGCATAACCATTAAATTTAGTGAGAACAAAAATGCCACTGAAAATAATAAATGTGAATAAAATGTATTGGGAAAAACATTTCAACTTCAAGAATACTTTTTTAAAATAATGGAAGAGAAATAAGTTATTCGTTTACCAGTGAAAGACTTACGATGATAAATTGATCATTTACGCTGTACCTTATCAAATGCACCCATTTCTGATTACTGCAGAACTACTCTACCACACAGCACCGCGTTTCCCCAAATGGTGTTCAAAAAATAAGGATTCTGCAGCAAAAAAAAATATATTGTATGCATTTGGTTAAGTCGTACAAAGTAAGGTTTCTGGGGATAAATTTAATTTGGAAACGCTGATATAGCGAATGGAAACGTTTCCATCTCAGACTTTCCTAGAGCACTGCAAGATGTGATGTTGTGCACATGACTAAACATTTCATCAACTATTGATGGCACGAAGCATCCGATCGTCTACAAGGGGTGGTCCGATAAGTTAAACTGTCAATTGCATTTTTTCTAACGACTTGCTTAAGTTCGCCATCACTACTTGTTAGATCAATCAAGCTATACAAATTAAGGATGACATACATATATAGCACATACAATACATTCATTAATTATGAGACATACATTCATTGCAATCACGACATAATTGGAATGTCAGTAATAAAGAAAATTACTTAAAACGCAATTTCACTAGCCCCCAACAATGACCTGATGAATAAATACATTTATAATCATCATGAACTCTGCCATTGTTGCCCAAACGTTTAACAATAGTTGCCTAAGTTAAATTAAAATCTTCTGTTGATAGCTGTTAATAAATTCCTAAAATATGGCATTAGTCTAAATACAAGTTTAGGAGAACATTGTATCCAGGGAATGCCAAAAAAAAGAAGAAAAAAAAATGAAAATGCTGGGGGCTCTGATCTCTGATATCATGATGGTAGATCATAATTCTGCTTAACAATGGGATGTCACTCACTTACAACGCCATCCAGTCATATTTTTATACCACTCATTTACGTCATCGCGAGTTGATCTATTACAGCAAATTGTCATGAACTTAAAAAAAGTTGGGTTAAATTAAGGGAAAAATTCCATTGATATATTAGTTTATATATTGATATATCTTCACCATTTTTAAATGAACTTTGGTATTAATAATTAAGCATACTGCCAACTTCAGACACTGCTCATATCCCAAAGTCCAAGTTATGAAGCATATGTGTGATCTGTAGATGGCACCACACATTTCTCAGATATACATTTTAGATCTGTGGATAATGCCGAGCAGTGGCACTATCTGTGTCATGTATCAACTTTGTGTTTAAAAGTTCACTACCACAGGGACCAAAATAATGATTTGTACTGCGTATTTTTTTAAAGGCGATTTCATATCTTGTTAAAATACGTTTTGTATTCGACAATAAGACATTATAGTCATATACCAGCACATATTAGGAAGTAAGTTGAAATTCATCCTTGTTCATGTTATTTGCATAATATAATTATTATAATACCACAGGTTTTCATTAATGTGAATCGAAACCATAGAAACGTTGATAAGAAAAACGTCTAGCATGTAAGTAATAACATAATAAACTGCCTAAATTGTGTTAACTTAGCTAAGAATATCAAATTATGGCGTGTTATCGTCTTATCAATCCCCGAGGGCCAAAAGTGACCATCACACCACGGGCTGGTTACCCCTGCACTAATCACTGAATAATTTAAAACCCTTTTCTTTGATACGTACAGACAAGAAATACAATATATCAGACAACTTAACATTTTACCAATATACTGATAAAAACGCCAATACTATCCCAGTGCTGAAGCTTTTAAAGATTAGTGTCATAATGTTTTTACATAAACCACCTCACAAAAAACACGAAATTTCTTAAATTAAAAAGTATCAACACCACCTAACCCCCATAGCAATAACGAGGTTAGTTATCTGGTAGCCCTACTCTTTAATTCGTCCTGAGTACGAAAAACTAGGAGTCAAGAAGTAATGAAATAATGAGTTTTTGGTAATTAAATAACAACTGACTAGTTAACCAAATCCAGTTTACATTCTATAAACATTGACTTTTTTTACAGCCAATTACGTTACAAAACCAAACAGGACTGAACCAATTTAGTGCTTGAAGTCTCACATATATTTTGTCAGATGGCAGGCAAATTTTAGCATAAATTGCACCTGAATAGTGCTAAATAGGTCAGCAGCTGGGCAAAATACCTCCCAAATACAAAAGCACTAGATCAGCTCATTCTCTCCATTGGCATATTGGTTTTCGTGTGAAGTAGCTGTTTATCCAACAAAAAGAGCATTTAAGGCGTTATAAATAAATGAAAGAACTGAATAAATAGACATTTTCATTCCACTAGATGGCGCTGTCTTCATTAAAGGGGGTGCATATTTGACCTTGTGTTTGTGAGCCTTCAATTCCCCTTCTTATTTTGGTAAAAACAATCTGTGTATAATAAATTTCTAGCAGCCCTCTTAATTGATAATGATCAGACATAGATACACTGGCTTCATGATATCCTGGGTTTTTAAAATGCTAACTCCAACGAGTGTTCTATGTATAGCTATGTTTCACCCACCATTTTCATGTTCGACCACCGAATCGCCCGGTTTCGACGTCATGAGGTTGTCCCCTTTCATCCACCAAGTTTACGTCAGTAGTGCTTAGTGCCCGAGCACTCATCTCTGAACGTGGTGCTCTGTTAAAAAAGTATATTTTAATTTATTGGGAATTTGTGAACTAGTTGTGGACACTTCAAATGTTCTACTCTTAGTAAAGCAGCAATGAATTATTGCACAAGATAAACAAGAAACCTGATCTTGAATTGTGTTTTTTTGTTCAAAACGCAGAGAATCCACAAGTACCCATTTTCAATTTTGGAAATTGCTAATTGTACAAGTTCCAATACTTTGGACAAATTATGCCGTCGAGAAAGCCTAATATATTATTGTAATCGGACACTAATGTAAAACTGTTTAAGGCATCCACAAATATAACCATTTAAAACTGTAAAACACAAATATAATTACTTTTTGCCAAGTGCCATCATGCCGTAAAGCACTGCTGATATAATGATGAAACAGCTGCCAAAAATGGTTGACAGGCCAGCACAAAGAATGATATCAGGAATGGCCAAACTACGAACGAGAAAAAATAAAAGTATAAATAAAAATACTGGGCAAAACATAAGATTAAAATTAGAAATGTCCTCCAAAACATAAAAGTGCTTACATTGTATATCCCACTGCTTTCATCCAATATGGGCGCGTGTCAGCCCAGTTGCTAAACTGCTGCACAAATTCCACAAACATACAACAGCAAGGAGCTTCCAAGGCTGTCACGATGAAACCAGCCAACCTAAGTACAACAGTAACAAATTCAAGCAATCCGTGAGATCTGAGATTTGTATCGCATGCAAAAACAATACAGTTGTAGTGCTAAATACTGATGTCGACTCACACTAGCCAAATTCCAGCAATTATACAGGAAGCGGAAATGTTTAAGCAGGTCCAAACTCCCAAAGCCATAGCAACTGTAAAAAATCCACATTAAGTTATACTGATAAGCAAAACTACAACAAAACGCCTACACAAAAAAAGAATATATTTATTTATTGGTTAGATAATATTGAGATGAAGATGAAAACGATTTTCTCATTCAAATGAAATTTTGGATATGATTAAAACGTGTTGAATTCTGAAAATGATGTTTCCAGATTTTTTGCTGTATGTAGTTAGTTAAAACAGATTTTGATTTTTTTTTTCATAACCCAAATTTCCAAGTACAGCCTTAAAAGCAAACTATGTTGTGGGCGAAGCTATCAGATTTCTACTTTAATTTAAAGTGCTGCATTTGCAGCCATATGCCAAATTTTGTGGATTGTGGGGCTTGACCCCAACATAGGTCAAAAGCAACATTAAAACTCTCCCTTCCCTGCAAACATGCAGTGGGAAGATATGATGATAATAATAATTTACTCTCTTCAATCTAGTTACACTAGTTAAATTTGAATTTAGAAAAAAAAAAAAATGATGTTTAGGAGAAGCAAAATTAAACATCTGCAGTTTTAAAACGTCCATTTTAATTTGCAAGAACATTAAAGCATGGAATTATCATAAATTGGTATTATAAAAAAGAGAAATTTAATTACACGTTTCTAATTATTTTTAGATAAAAGATAACGCAATTAACATTAAAATCGATTTAATATATATATATATTTTTTTGTGGTATACCACAATTCGCATTTTTGCAGTAATCCCTATAATTGCGCTAAAATGAGTGTCATGCATAATAAAAATATGCTATAAGGTACGTGAACCGCTTTGTACTTTGTTCTTCCAATTAACACAATGTCATTTTATTATCACCAATGTTGTCAAGAGGTTGAAGTGTAGCTAATGACATGTTACATTTTGCGGCCATAACGGCTATTGTTTGTCGTGTTTTGCAAACACAAAGTGGCAAAACTTACGAGGAAACGACAACAATGCAACACCTTGTCTACAAAACTAATTTTCCTCATAAAATTGTAAACCTCAAAAAAACATCCCCATAGCCCACTGACATTGCCTTTGCAACACAGTGTATACAGACCCAATCGTAGTATATAAATCGTGTTAAAAATAAGCAATGTAATGCCGATCAGCTGTCCCCACATCTGAACAGGTAGCTATCTTTGATTTGCCCAGATAAAAAATAAACTAAAATAATTACCAACACCCCCGCCACAGCCGGCTCCTCTAGCACCATAGCGTAACCACCAAGGGACATCGTCGGCCGCAGCTGTATGCCCTTGAGCAGGCACTCCAAGCCCGTTCCCTGCTCCAAATTGATTTCCAGAATACATCGTTAAACGGTGTTCGTATTCGCGAAAAACTCTAGCTTAAAAACGGCCAATTTCTCACAACTTCAGACGGATTTTATCAGCCGAGCAACAACGAACAAACAACATTCCGCCATGACAGGTCATTAGCACAAAAGCTTGACGTCACAACCACTGCTCGAGTCAATCATCTAATAACTCCGCCCAGTAGCCAAGCTTTTGACCACGCCCAGGCGTCACGCGATCTGCGCATGCGCACACTGCCATGTGACCTGTGACATTATAATAACAAATTGTTATTACAAATAATATTAATTATTTATCCAATTTAAATTATTTTTGCTATGCATTACCAAGATCCTGTCAATTCCAAAACTATTGTTTTGTATGTTCATTTCTGGAACTCTTCTATTAACAATGTCCCAATTATTTGAGATATAATTCAATCATATTGTTTTAATATATGCCATGAGAAGTTTAAAAATAGTTTATTCAAAAATGAATAGGTGGGCGTAATGTGGTAATGAAGACAATACCAGGAATTCGACAGCGTTTTGAATACGAGTAATTTTCCTCTTTTGACATTTCTCCATTAAAATAACAAATGTTAATAGTATTGCAAAAAAAAAAAAAAATAAGGAATTTATGTTGGGTGAAATGAACAGCTTTTACAACTGTACAGTACAAGCAATATACTGTACAGTATATATTCATCTTTCTCCAAAAAATAGTTGAATAACATACAACATGCCAATAATGCTCACCATGCATGCACAAGGGTCAACAGTTCAATTTGTATTTTTGTTGTCAAAAAGGACGACTAAACTTTCATGTCTAAATAAATTATAATAACTTAAGATAAGATACCACCAGTACCATACAATTGTACCATTAAGTGGTAACTTTAAAAGACCATATCCTTGTCCCATCCATGGTTCCAGCTGATGTTGCTTGGCATCTGAGGCGGCCAATGACAGTAAAGGCTCGTTTAACGTGGAGAAGATGGTGCTTGAGAGATGCTGGGCTTTATTGGCAAAATCTTTCCAAACATTGTGTGTTGTATAACGGGAAACTTCGACAAAACCTGGGAGAGAAAGTTATGAAAAAAACAATATTCTATTTAGTCTGCTGATGACCTGGATTCAACCAGATTAATTAAATTTTAGTATTGACTTCCTCGGTGTTTTCCAAATGCTAACGCTATTGTATTACCTCTACTTTATACATCTTTATCAAGCCAGAATTTACTTTGGTCCAGGATGGAACCCCACTGATGTTCCACAGTTGGTTTGAATGCTCGGCAAATGGCCCCACCTTGACACTGTGAATAAACTTGATGCAGCCCAGAAACATGAAATCCTTGGAAAACGACTGGCAAATATCTTCATCAGGAAAACTTTTGGGAAATAAACGAGGATGATCTACAAATTGTGAAAAGAGAATGTTAATTTTAAATTAATCGCTTTATGTGATAAGCTGATTGATCTTGATGTAGGGTCAAAATGGATATTCTTAATGTGATGTTATGAATCAAATGTGTAAAAACGCCTTGCACCAGTCAAGATGATGATAAATACCAAACTTACCAACAAGCTGTGAACTGCCCCACACAAATGGCAAAAATTGATAATCATCCAGACTCCAAGCACCATGACTTCCAGCTGGCTCCATTCGATAAGTCAACTGCAATTTGCGAACCAACTCCAAATACCTTTTAATGCACAATGAAATTTGATTTTTAACTTACTAATTATTAATTTTGTTCTTTAATTCAAGTATGTTTTAGATAGTGCACCATATTCCTAATAAAAAGAATTAACCTGTTGAAAATTTTTAATGCAGCTCCAAGAGCATCTTCTTCCTTTAATGCACCAATCTTAAACATACAGCATAACAGCATAACAAACGCCATTTCATGACCTTAAAAAAATAAAAATACAATTATATTTCGAACAGTGACCAATTAATTATGATTCGCAAAGCTTCTTACTAAATTACCTGTGCCATAATCAATTCGAGTATAATTTCCAACACTATCAATCAAATATAATTGTAATTCAATGATTGCCGGATGGAATGGTTCAGGAATCACATCACGCAGCAGTTGATGAGCATTCTTGATATTTAAAAAATAGAAAAATTGTTGTGAAAATAAGAATTTACTTTGGAAAAAAACAATTTCCTTTTAATTAAATGCCATTAATCCTTAGTAGTCATTAATACGGTATAAATTATCATTTATAATTTAAAATTCCAAAAATACGTATCTTTGAAATTCAATTCCATTAGTACATATTCACCTCTTTAAGTTTTTCAAACCAAATACGAAATGCCTTGTTTCCAAACCTCTGTGGCTGATCAATAGGTGGGATTTCATCGATCCATTTATCCATCTTATTTAGCATGTCCACGCATTTCTGAGTTACCTAAATGAAACAGGAAGAAAATCCCTTCATTGCTCAAATAATTGTGATTTTCAGATCGTGGTGCTCGTGAAGGCTTTTTGGAGCAGAAACGTTGTTATATGGAATAAAAGTTTGGGCTTGTTATTAATGAAAATCTCCTTGTCCTTATTTCTATAATCAAATTCGAATAAATAGACAGTATATTCAACTCTAAAACTGTATAACTAATTTGAGGTTATAAAAAATTATGGTGGCATTATACGGTCTTTAACTAAACAGTAATAACCTACTAGCTGGAATAAAACAATGTTAAATAAATTTATATTTGTGAAAAGGAAAGTGGAAACTATGACATTTTGGAAAACTTACCTCGGAAACTACAAACTCGGATCGCATGCTTTTGCCTTTAACAGCTTCGTTAATCATCATAATAAAGCCCATGTATTCCGTGAAAGCCTAAGACCAATCGTAATTAGAGAGCATTAAACGCATACAGTAGCTCACGACTCACGTCATTCAACAGCTATACCTACCTCAGATTTCTCCCACTTTGGCATGTCTTGGTTAGTAAATATTTCTTTTTTTGGCAAGATGTAGGCATCGTCAACGGCGTTTATAGGGGAATCTACGCAGTTTTTAAATCAAACAAAACAATTTAATATTAAAAAATATATTTTGACGCGCCAGAATGTCGATTGCGTACAAGCTTAAAAATGAGCTATTCCAGTGTCAAGCATTGTTAACCACGTCAAGTAATCGCCACATTTCATGCACATTGGTAAGAAGTTTGTATAAGAAATACATCTGAAGATAGTAGAGAATGTAGAACTAAAGAAAACTTCAATTTAGTTAAGACAAGGCAATATTCTTACCTCCTGTAATGCCCTCCATTTTTAAAATTCGCAATCGAAAGCAATTTCGGCCAACAGCTTTCCTTGTGTCGACTGGCGGCTTATTTTGCGCCGGCTGTCAACGGTTAGCTGAACAATGACGTCACCTGTAAAAATTATTTAAATTAATCTTCCGCGAAATTCAAAAAGTTTACGCTTAACTAAATTATAAACATATGGAATAAACATTATAATAAGGTAGTATAAAAATGTATTTAATTAGTAAAAACTATGATGCGATCCCATTTATTCGGCCCTTTGTTAATGTTAAATATTAGCTTATCTTTTAAATTATGTAATCTTGTAATCTTGTAATTAGTGCAAATTGAAAATTTGGACATCTTCGTTAATTAGTTAATGGTAAAAAATCATATATTTAAATGACAAATTACGAATATTTTAGTAAAACTTATAACAATCTAACAATCTGTGCGTCTTGTAAAATTGTACAAAAATCATTGTTTTCTGGTGGACGATCCTTTCTACAATAAATAATATTAGTTTTACAGTATATATATAATTCGTAAACGATTTTTCAATGTTTTCGTTAATGAAGAACGCTATAAATTCAGATTAGCACTATCTCAAAATGTACGCCGTTTGGAAAGTTACATGGTTTTGCGCTCACATTAAAATATCCTTAATCGCCAATAAAAATGATCGGAGTTTACTGCACCCGCCATTATTCGAATACATAGACAAACTGCATTGTCAATACCATGGTTAGGCGTATTTCGGTCTATTTTCATCCAATGGTAACCATAGTAACGGCGAGGATGTTTTCGATCAATCTATAAAATAGGATAAATAATGAATAACACATATGGGTACAAAAGGACATCGAAATCCTTTCGTTATCCCAGGCTTTTCGCCGCATTTTATTTCGATATGAGACTTACATGCTTGAAAACCTGCTGTTTTACAAAGCAAGTCTGATTTCGATCGAAGCACTACCCAACCTGAAAATCCAGCGTGAATGGATTCGTCCAATATCTTTGATCTGTGACATGGAATCACAAAAAAACGCCAATTATGGGGTGATAAAACAAACGCTGAAATCCGTCGTTAACTCACTGCTAGCTTTAGTTATTAAACGAGCTTAAAATGGGTAAAAGTGTGAAATGACAGCCGTGGACATCGCACATCCAACGAACAAGAAAAGGTAAGTGCATCATCCATTGGAAATTTGCTAGTAGAAAACCAAACAGCTGTTAGCCGAAAATCGTATTAGCCCGGGTTCAATATTCGCCAAATTGTGATTATATTAATAGTTAAAGTTGCGGCGATTTTTCATTTTGAAAACAAAGGGTTTTGAATGTTAATCGCTTAAACAACGATGATCTGGTGATTTTTCTCCATTTCTGAGCCAGAACGATGCTAAAATGTGTTAACAGATGGTTGGATTCAAAAGTGTCTAAGCAGGTAAGCAGAGGTAACTAACATCGATTACACTACTAAATAATTCAAATGTGTGGTGGGCGCTTAAATACAAGTTCATTTTTAGATATTTAATCCATTTTTTGAAATTTGATTTTTTTCCTGTATTGAATTTCACTTCTATATTCAACACTAATTTTTATTGGATAAATTTTCAAGTTCACTCAGTTGTTTACCTTGGCCAAGAAAATGAGTTTTGTATAACTACATTAGATTGTATATATCATAAACAGCATAAACACTATAGCATGCTGTAAATTTAGTAATATTGTATCCAGTACCAAACAATAGGAGATACAAATAATGGAAAAAGCGAATGACGAATTATACTGTATTTGACCGATCACATTCATTATAGAGATCGATATAGTAAATGCTAATGAATAGATCGAATTAGGCAAGCGAATTTAAGGAAATAAATATATATATGGTGCAAGCGATAACACATTTTAGCAACAACTAAATTATTGAAAGATAATGAAAAAAAAAAAAAAAAAAAAATGTAGAGGTCTATGCATTGGTGAGAGATAGTACCGGTTATGTTTCACATTATCACATATGTGATGATTATCGATTGTTCTGATAATTATCGTGGACATAAGGGAAAATTTGGGACAATTTTTAGAGATCTCTCAGATGCGGAAATATTTATACATTGAACTTTCGATTTCAAGTGTATTATTTTACATTTGAATTGCCATAATTATGTTATAAAACATTTTCCTATCAATACTTGTATAGAAATAATTCAAAATAGTGATTTTTAAATCGTTCGCTATCCAGTTTTATAATAAGGGTATTTTTTTTTTTTAATTTGTAAAATTCCAGGTTCGAAACAACCACACATAAATTATAAATCATCTGCTATAATGATGGTTTTTTATATTAAAAAACCCCAAAAAAACCATTACATTCTCCTGTCATTTTAAAAAGTAGATTAACGATTGCGCATATAAGCAGCTATTGCTGGAAAATTTGTTAAGCTATTTGGATAATTGAAACATCTGCAAGCAAAATTATTTCCGTTGGGGAAAAAGCGTATAAGTCGCATTTATAGTTTGAAACACAACAAAATAAAAGTTGATACTCAAATTATCCCATTTCACATTTTCATTTCCTTCGATTTCAGTAATGCAACTTCCTAAACGTGCGAGGATGTCATTAATATATGCAAAAGTGGAGGAAACCAAACAATAAACAAGGAAATAAAAACAAGTTTAAAAAAAAATGGACGAACCGTTGTCAGGTTGATATTGAAATTCAGGATCGCCTCTGGTAAACATGGTTCAGTACGGCAAGAGTATTGGCGGTGCATCGACGGACGCGGATGCCAGGTACTATGCTGCAGTGTACACCTGCGTCTCCATGCTGGTTGGGATGCTGCTGGTCCTCCTCATATACGTGGCTTGCTCCAAGCGCTACAAACTTAATTGGTTCGAGAAGACGGTACTGCAGGCGGCTTCGGTCAACCAATGTTCCAACGTAGCAACAGCCGAAGTGGCCAGCTTGACCGATGTCGTGTCCGAATCCGCTTTGGCCACCCCCAAGTCGGTGAGCTCTCAGGGCAGCACCGGAGGACGCTTCTTCGAAACTCAACTTTCTGCAAGCACCGAGTTCTGGGTCCCTCCTAGTCTTCAGCGGCAAGCTAGCGTGTGTCAGAGCGACACGCCGGAATGCAGCGGAGGTAAAGACCGCGTTTCTAATTCTTCAATGTTTCCAGGCGGAAAACATGCCAATAAACAACATTTTTTGAGGAAAATCCATAGAATACAGTTAAACTATAGTTTGTTTTTGAAAAGCTTGAGAACCACATCTTTCTTAATCTATCATGCATCAGTTTAAAAAAACTAATTTGTAAAAGTGCAAAAACTAAAGCAAAAGAAATTTTACATAAAAAAAAAGCTGATTACTCCAAGTTATTTGGAATTCATTTGGATTTATCACAAGTTTCATCCCGCGATAAGCAAAAATATAATCAGTTTAACGAAAAATAATTCCTGACCAAATCTAAAGGACCATAATTATAAAATGGCGAATGAATATCCCATTTCAAACTTAAATTTAAGTGTGTAAGTTGTTCATCAAAAGATAATGCTTTAGTTTCATTTCTAGAAGTATTCACTGGCTAAACTAAACTTACACTGAAAAAAACCTTCTCGTTTGCAGAAGAATCTTTGCCAGCCACTCCAAACACCCCCTTGGGCACTGCCATCGTGTCGCCCTTTTCACTTCAACAGCAGAGTCCAGACAAGAACGTGGCTTGTGTCCGATACGTCCAGCCATCCACTAATGTGTCTGGCTTCCGTCCGAAACGTACTTCGATGCATGCCAAGCTGGACCACACCAAAATCAATGCGGCGATCTATCAAAAGGTAAGGTGTTAAATTTATCTTAGCACCTGCGTTCTCTGGAATATGATGTTGCTCATATAGAAACAGCGCAACACTCTTTTTTTCAAAATACCATTAATTTAAAATCTTACAATAATATCAATTTTGTCATGCTGTATTATGACTAATCGACCTTTCCAAGGGCCGATTATGATGCGAATGGTACAATGGCGATTGCTCATGAAACCTCTGTTGATTTTTCCCTTAGCCATTAACCAAAACGCCCAGCATTCCAGAAGATATGCGGGGCTCCATCCACTTCTCGTTAATCTATGACGCCCAGTCAACTATGTTGTGCGTACGCATCATCCAGGCCCGTGACCTGGTGCCACGCGACTTCAGCGGCACAGCCGACCCATATGCCAAGGTGCGTCTGATGCCCGACCGCAAGAACTTTCAGCACGGCCACATCCTCAAGAAGACGTTGAATCCGAGCTTCGACGAAGAGTTCGCCTTTGAGGTGCCGCCCACGGAACTCTCTAGAAGGACCTTGGAGATCCTCATCTACGACTTCGACCAGTATTCGCGCCACCAATGCATGGGCTGGGTGCAGCTCCCCTTGGAGCACATCGACCTGGGCGAAAAAGTCACTCTGTGGAAGGGTATCTTACCCTGTGACGAGAAGGACGAAAAGGTAATGAGCAACAAATTACGAGGACCTCGGTGATTTGTTCCTGCTCAACGCATTACAAAATGATTTCCATTTCAGGCTGAATTGGGAGACCTCATGTTCTCACTAGGCTATTTACCTAGCGCCGAACGACTTACTGTAGTGGTTCTCAAGGCCAGAAACCTGAGGGCTGTGGACGAAACCAAAAACACTTCTGGTTTGTAATCTTTGCCCATCATGATCAATTCATAAAAGAAAATTCTCAAAGCATTACAGAAGGCTGAAAATGCGGACACTTTGCCTACTGCAACAGAAGTTTATGTTTGATTTGTATTGTTATTTTCTAGATCCTTACGTCAAAGTTTCCATCTTACTAAATGGCCGCCGCACAAAGAAGAAAAAAACAGCCACCCAAAAAGGTAACCTGAATCCAGTGTTCAACGAGGCACTGACCTTTAACATCCCCAAAGACAGCTTGAAGTCGATGATGCTGGAGTTTGCCGTCCTTCATGACAACATCTTAGGTCAAAACGACCAAACGCTGGGTCGTGTCCTCATAAGTTCTGAGACGAAAGGCGAAGAAGGCGAACATTACCGCGATATGCTCTCGTCTAAAACCGCAGTCGCTCGCTGGCACTGTCTCGTAGATCCGCAGTAATTCGTCCATAAAGACTAAAATGCAGCAGGAAGTAGTATTACGTTGTTGCACCAGATTCAGATTCGTTATCAATGTGCCATCTGAAAGAGTCTCCAAACTGAAAAAAAGACAATCAGAAGCACCGGTTAATTTAAGCATTGAAACTGCGCGCTGGCCATATATACTGTTGCAGGAATAGTTTGCTGTTAATCATAATGCTAAGCTTTAATCTGTTGTTATGATAAGAAAATGGCTAAAGTTTAGGACTGAATTTTCACAAGAAATGTACACTTTCAGAAAATCAAGATGTCTTGTAGAACAGTTTGTGAAGCAATTTGTGACGGTTTAGATTTCTGTTGCAATTTGGGCTTAGAAGTGGTTCAATTTTTGAATAATTCGCAGCAAATTTATGTCAGTTAATTTGCAATGATCAGAGAGTCACCACATTTCTGCTACTATTTTAGTGGTTCACTGCTTTTTGAATAATCCAATATTTGCCTTAAATAGATATTTGTTATGCGATATTGCTCGTGCAGCAGAAACTCAATTATTTTAGAGATGCTTTTTAGAGGCTAAACGTTCTACCACTACATGTTTTGTAGAATTTTCATCTAGTTCGAGATCAGAGCTTTTCAATTCTTCGATAACATTTTAAAGAAATCTACTTGTTACAAATATAAGCCATTTTAAAACCTGACTTTCACTAATTATTTAGATGGCGTTTATTTTTAACTTGTGACAAATGAGAGTAAAATATTATAAGATAACTGCTGTATGGTCTAATAATTTATAAATATGTAAACAGTTCAAGTTCTAACAGGGATATCACACGAACGATATTTTAAACGTTTAGCAACTTTCAATCTAATTTACAAATTCCAAAAGACAATATTCGTCTGGACACCAAGTCGATGCACGATTTTCCGAAAATAGACAATGTCCTTCCTCATTAATAAAACCGGGTATCCTGCATATCTCAGTTGTTGGCATTTGAATATAATGCAAATAACTTCGGGTCAATGCAGCCCCAATTTCAACTGTGTATATAAATGCTTTTATTAACAAAAAGACAACAACAAAAAGGTGATAATTCCATGTCTATGATATATCGCTCGTAGGAATAACACGAGATGATAGGACATTGTCAGTCGATGACCACCAAAAAAATGTCGCATCTGGACAATGTCATCTCACAACTTCACCTTGGCTATCAATTCAATAAGGCAAGTCGAGTTTATTTCTTCGTAATAAGAGAATATGTGCAATCAGTTAGATTTTCCTCAAGGAAACGAGCGTTTGGTAAATTGTAATTGCCCGCAGACGGGGGAAATCAGACATAAGTTGCACTTAAAAAATATAATTTCAATGATTCGCTATTATAATAATTGTACAAAAGTCGAGAATAATAATAATAGGATGTCTAATAATTGTAATGATTATAATAATACAAATCAACAGTAGGCGTGATGCTCAGTTAGCAGTGACCGTTATCATCTCATAAAAAAAAATATATGGCACGGAATATGGCCGCCATCATAGCAGACACCATCACTAAATAGAGGATTTAAAAAGGGAGGGACCTCATTTTGTAATTTTTTTTTTAAAGGAAAAACATGACAACTTCCAAATTATGACCAAAGAACTCAAGGTTTTCTTTACACCATGACTCCAATTGAAATAATCTGACCTTCTTGGCATTTTCATTCTTATTTAATCAATTTGAGGAATAAAATTTTGAATTTACTGCCAAAGAACTGCCAAACCATGTTGATTATGATGAGTGATAAATTTCATACTCATTACGTCAGAATTTAGCGGTATACGAAATACAGATATGAATGTAAAATCCAAGAACAGGTGTCATTTACTAGGTATTTCACCAAGCCTTTGTTTAAGCAGAAAAAATAAAAAGTTGTAAGTTGACCGGGTAATGACAATACTATGCTCGACCGAAATATATGAATTCAATATTGTAACCTTTCATAATAGTGACCTCTCTTCTGAATCGTTTCTTGGGTTAATATATCCAATTTCTGCAAAATCATTTGCTTAGCTCATTAGTAATATCAATGTGTATGTTTCGCTACATTTCCACACATAAGACCATAAATGGAACTAAAGAATGTCTGGATATATTTTTGGACAACTCATAGAGCCATCGATGAGGTCGTGCTTTAAAAATTAAATGTAACGCCCCAAGTGGATACTGCTTCGCAGTTTCTTTGATAAGCACACTAACAGTTACACGTCATTCCTTAACATTATTTCTACAGGCACATCATCATTGGAACTCTGAAAAATTCGATACAGTAGCCGATCTCGATTTCATACTGGCATTGCCAAAATGGTTACTTGTCAATTACTGTTTTTAGAAATTATTTTAACGGCAAAACGTAACTCCCACCAACCACACTGAACATTTTGTATGATTTCAGGTTCCACCATTCATTTCAAAATACACTTTGACAAGCAAACATAACGAAGCTCGAATAAATTTAAACTGTGTTTCTTTTGGATTCCATTGTGCATACTTGTCAAGTGATTTTGTTATTCACTGGTGGACTACTTTTTTCTCATGATGTTAGTTAAATTTAATTTCTAACAATTTTTAGAAACAGGAACTGATGAAGCACATTTGTACGTATCATGTATAGGCCGAGCAGGAAGTTTCATCTTCACTTCAAAATACTCAAATTAACCTTCAAAAGTATGTAATAAAAACTCGTTTCACATATTCTTCGATTTCATTCAGGTATCCGAGAAAAACGCCCCGCCACTTAAGGCTGTCTGGCATCTTTAACAGCAGATCGATAAGGACCAGATGCCATTTCCCACATTTTCAAGGAAAAACAAAGTCACAGGAATTGGACGATTTTCTGTAGCAGCTGCAGAATAGCTCATGGAAATTTGATGAAAGTCAACAAATTATAGGCATCAAGTCGCTTGATTGTGGAACAAAAATAAACCCTGTAGTGAATTTACCATTCATTGGCTAGAGTAACTAAGTTCTTATGCAGTCGTGTTTATGTAGGTTGTCGCTACAAAAAATCAAGTAATCTGAACGTCAACTGGAAGTAGTCATTGGAGCATATTGTCCTTTCCAGATGCGCTCCTCATATAACAATTACAGTTAGAAAGTTAAAAGCACCTTTCCATTCACCAGCGCCGCCTTGAGACAAAACATTTCATTCTGCAACCAATAATGCAGTGCAGCAGCTAGGTTCCAAGAGAACTCATCAGGTGGAAAAACAGAAAGCAGCACAGCTCCATACCCACCCAACTCATAATACCTTGAGTAATAACAATAGTAACGATATTACTGTGGTTGCGTCCTATGCAAGGCAGATTGGACCGTGGTCCGAAATCGGCAGACTAGATACAGGCAGCAACAGTGATACCAAGTTCATTGTGGCGTGCACAACTGATGTTACAAATTTGGTAGTAGTTGAACATCGTTATTATTTTCTGCCGGTAATTCTTCAGTTACATATGCTAATGGGAAGTAGCCGATCTGAAATAGGTTTTAATAGAAATTAATTACAGATTGCAAACAATTCGATTGGTTTTGAGCAAGCCGAAAGAAAAATATCTGTTAACCTCACATTTTGTGAATTTTAAAATGGAAATATTAAGAGGTTTTTAAACAATCGTACATTATCTAAGAACTCAGGAGAACAATGGCTATTTTAAGTAAATTTATAACAGAATTATTGCTTTGTGGTGTTTTGGTCGTTAACTGATACCATGTAACATGGAAAGAGTCAAGATTTATCTTTTTTCAACATTAATAATTTCTATTTGCTTTGGGCTAAAACAAATTCTGATATCTAGAAAAAACTGTTTGCAGTATTCATTATTCGTTAAAATTTGATTTTGCTTAGTTAATTCATGACCAATCTGCCGATATAGGTTTTTCACTACATTCCCTGATAAGTTCATCAACAATATTTTCAATAGATAAACAGATATTTTCTGACATAACTAGCTTAAATCGATGCCATGCAAAATATGCAAGCGGATAAACTGACAAGCATAACGCACCCTAGCTTCAATGCGTCCTTTCCACCAACCTTTGTCCCCACCCTTTTTGGAAAGTATAGCAATTCGATCACCCTTCCGCAGACTTAGCATATTGGACGATGTGGCGCAAAAATCGTAATCAGCAACTGCATAACTGATGGGATCGGGACCGTTGAGAAGCAACTGAAATGGTCTGGCGAGGTTCGTGTCCAAGCCATTGAAACTTTCGGCTAAACTATTCTCTTCGTACCATCGCACCAACTCCTGTTCATAAAACCATTAATTTCATTACACCCCATTTGCATCACTAGGCAGAAAAACTGCGTACACGAATTCAAAAACCCCAAATGACGATTAAAATTATTGCATCCAACCTAAAAGTTACCCAGGTTTACATTGGCATGCTTTCACTTGAGGATCTGGGATCCCATTAAGAAAAAGTCTGTGCAACGAGCACATTTGTTAAGCCAATTATATGACTGCAACATTGTAAAATGAAATTAGCGCGAATGTTTTTTTTTGTGTGATGTGTGACAATAAACATGTATTGCAAGCATTTAAAATTCGAATCAGAAAAAAAATTCTATAAGTATTTACCACAATTGTTTTGAAGTACTTTGTTTCAGACAGGTAGAAAAGTTCGCCATCATCGCTTGTGCAAACTTTCATATGTTTCACCTTATTTTCATGCCTAAAAAGGAAGACAATGCATCAAAGTTGTTGCTTGTAACTAATATTTGCAGCATAACATTAAAGCACATAAATCCAGAAAAACCCCACCATATCACTGGGGATATCCAAAGACAAAGTTGGCGCACTTACTTTAAAGTAATTGCAAATCTTCCATTTTGTCTCTCGCTAATCCTGACAAGAAAGGCACCGTTTGGAAGTTTGTCGATTGTGCTGGTGGAAGTTTCGTGATCCATCTTGCCAGCAAACCAATTATATTCCTCTAGCTTGAGATTGACGTACGCATAATTGGATATCCTTGGGGGCAGTGAGGATGGCGAAGGGAGATTTGGAGGAGAGTGGACGCTCGGGGATCGTAAACTTGATTGTTGCAAACCTGCGTATACTATGGGCTGCGATTTTGTAAATTAAAAAGAAGAAGATTTAAATAGCGGCCGATGGTCTTAATTTAGGAGTTAATTTAGGATTTAAGGAGAAAAACTCACAGTTGTGTCTTTTTCTTCAGCATACGCTCTTATAAATCGGCCTTCTTGCCTTGTCCTTTGCACCATTCCCACAGACACAAGTGGACTAATCTTTTCCAATTCTATAATCACGTCGTTTGCTTCAAATGATAAATGTCCTGGTAGAGAGCTGCGATATGGCTTTATAGCAACCAAGGTACTTGACACTGCAAAACGACACAAATGATGATGGGATTTAAAATCACAGTGTTAACTTAAAATGTAAAGACTAACAGAACAATTAGCATGTCAATTTTAAGTTGGGAGACGTGGAATTGTGTGTTTTTCAGCTTTTTTATAATTTAATCACAAAGTGTTAAGCCATCACTAACATGCCTTTACTGCGGCCAAAACTTGCAACAAATAGTTTATATCTATTTACCATTTCCATTAATTAATAATACAAGTTAAGTTAATTGGTAAACATGCCACAATAACACGTTTTTGTGGCAAACTGAAACATAAAATGCCAAAATGTCATAATTTTCGAATCACTTACAAGAGGGAGTGGTGTCTAACGAACTCTCACTGGAAGAGTGATAAGGCCGCGGAGGAAGCGATGGAGCACCTGAGGACGAAGGATGCATTGTAGTTAAGCATAAAACAACCCTCCGTAATTCATATAGGATCACATAACTGAAACTCACCACAGGATCTCACTGATTCAATACATGCCTTGTGGACAGACATTGCACACGCTAAATGATAAATAAACGTTTTCAGTTTTATATGCAAGTAATTATCCCAACACCATAACTGATTTGCATCATGCTCACATTGGCATTTGTAACCCTGGTAAAAAATTCCACACAAAAGTTTCTGGCAATGATCACAAACTGTGGGTTTTTCGAACGTTTTCATGGAGAAGCAATGGTCGGTGGCAGGCAATTCGTTTAAATGAGTATTATTGCTGCACAAGATACAAATAAAAAAGAGGTTTAATGATTGTAAACAAGGGCAAAAATAGGTTAATGGAAAGCATACATACATTGCTGCTTTAAAAGATTCTACCCATTTGTTTTTCATCTCTTCCGTTTTGGCTAGCATTGTGATTGCAACGGCGTTTGTCGAATGGACCAAAAACCAAGAATGACTCCACTTAAAGAATGAAAATAACATAAGTAAGCAGACAACAACATTAAGGCAATGTAATTTACATTTTTAACATTCCTGAATTGATTAAGACATTACAGCAAAATTAAGCCTTACAGCTGCACAGGGACTTTTCAATATAGAAGCAGTACAGCAAAATCCATAACATGATGATTCAAAATATTACCTTGTCTTTACCAGCTGTTTTGGGAGGAACATCCACTCTGTAGTCATGCAGAATAAGAGCCTCTTTGAAGCTATAAAGATCCCCCTAATGTGGAGGGGATAAACAGAATGATCGTTATTAACTTAAGACAACATTCAAGAACTTGGTCAAACTATTTAAGAAGTTGGCAAAATAGTCACAAGTAAGCCATACAACAACTCTGCATATTTAAACATCAGCGGAATTTCAGCGAAGTTGATGAAATCTGCAATTTTTGACCTACATTTCTGTTTGGATCACATTGCTTAGGTAACCATACTTTTTTACTATTTTACTAACGGTTACCAGACCATTGCACGCACCACTTTCCGGCACATAAAATTATACGGAGCCTAGTGAACGCTGAAAAGGGTAGCTACTAAACACTACCCTCCTATGATGTTATTTTAAGTGAAAAAATGTCATATTTAATATCACATATAACGATGAGATAACAAACTTTTCTTGAAAACATGGCACATTATTTGACATGTAAACACAAAGTTTTCTCGCCAATATACCGAACACTGCAAACTCTAATTTGTATTGCCGTTTTATGCCGAAAACACAGTTTTCTTGTCAATATACAGTATGTTCAACAGCCGAGTATTCACGAGGCTCCTTATGATGTGCAATAGTCCTAGAATGTTTACTAACTACTACTGGTTTCACCAACCCATGTCAATGTTCCTTAAAGTTAAACTCAATTAAGCATGCGACTAAAGTGATTTGCTATCAATACACAATTAAGCAAGTTGGTGAAACCAGGCACAAAATATACAGAATGTTAAATGTGAATTAAGATGAAAAGCAAGCAAGTTAAAATCCCGAAAAAGTGCATGCAACATAACAAATGAACAACGCCTTCTTGGCAGGGCATGTTTAAAAATAAGAAATAATTGTTACCCGTGCGCTCATTAGTTTGTCCATCATCTGAAAGATCCACCAACCAGAATCGAAAAAAGTGAATAAAAAGATGGCACAAAAATGTTACAGATTTTAACGATTAATGGGAAGAAACCAGGCATAAACAACCATGAATTATAGACCAAATCACCAGATGTTTTAACTAACAAAATATAAAAGTGCATTTCATAGTTTCAGCCAAAATTGGAAATATCCAAAATTCACTGGGTATGTAGTCATATTTCCATATAAAATTACAATGTTATTCCATTTGCTTCAGGAGGTTTAAAGAGTTTATATCTGTGTTTCGATATACCAACTTGGGCTGAAAATGTTACTAAGATTGCTGAAAACAAAAAAGATGGCCTTACCCTTGTCGCCTTACAAATTAGCATAATGCGGTCGAAAATAAATATGTATCTAAAAATGTACAACGAAATTAGGCTCAAAAATAAGTTAATAAGCATCCTTAAATTGAACGCGAAGATTCATATAATTTATTCACCTATTTTTGAGTTTGTTACCATGTTTGTGACTTCGTATTTTTAATTCTCCATCCCTCAATAAGCGTCCATAGTCTTTAAGAGACATATCAGTAGGCTAAATGTAAAAAAGTGTAATTTTCAATCATTGATCCAAATGCTTAAATGTTTTACAGAGGTCCCTTAATTACCAGTAATGATTAAATGCAAGATCATTTGTTAAATGATATTATTAACAATTATGATTTACCATTACTAAATCCGTGATGTGATTCTGTATGTCGTATATAATTTGCAACGTTTCGTGATCCCTTTTCACTTCGTTGATATACTCATTAACATCCTACAGATACACAATTCAAACGACAATGGGATGTTAAAAAAAGCGTCTGCATTAACGCAAAAATCCTATACAAAAATGTCAAAACCAAGGCTTACTTTCATGGCTTCGTAAGCGTTTTTTAAGCCGATATAATCGTCGTGGCTGCTTGAAGTGCACTCAACCAACCGTTGCAAGAACAGGTGGTATTTGAGTACCCTTTGCATTGGAACAGAAAGCAGATCTCGTAACTTAAATTTTCCTTCCTTAAATTCAGACTGGCATCGCTAAAAAAACAAAAATATTGGGAGATAAGTATGTTTACAATGCCTAAATTAAGCTTTAAATAGGAGCAACTTAATGTTATTCCATATTTAAGATTTCATTGTGTAGACGCACTGCAACAGCTTGATTGATGGTTTCATTCTTTGTACAGAGTTCATCGATGAGTGATTGAGCAGTTGGGAGATTATTACAAAAATCCCCATAGAGTACAAACTGAATTTTATATTGAATAAAACAGTCGCTCAATTTGGGAGTTCCATTAGCCCCACTCGCACTACAAGCCTTCATTAGCTCAGCATTGAAGCCAAGATGGACGTCATATAATTCCTGAAAAAAAAAATTAAGTGGATATAATTATTTAAATAATAACGCTATGTCGGCAAAAAAGTGTAGTTTCTGGCATGAACATTACCTTAATATTTAAAAATATCACTTTTAAATCTTCCGCTTTCACGACATTTTTCAAAGGTCGCATAAAGATGGTAATAAGTGCATTTAGCACTTCAACATAATTTTTTTCTGTTTCCATCAATTCACCGATGCAGTGGTCGCGCTTTTCTTTTGGCGCTTGTGGTAACACAGTGACCTAAGCGGAACAAAAATAATCAGGCTTTTGCAGCTTATCCGTTTTGATTCTATGTGGAACTGATGATATTAACTTATGGCCAAAATGTTGTAACGTTTACAGATAGTGCTGTAATGCCGCTTAGAAACAAAATTTCAATTTTACTTATTTATGAAAGGGTGGTGAAGCCATCAGTTGCACATGGAACCAATAATAACGGATCATCCAAATTCAAAGTTTGCAACTACAAAATAATTTGAAAATCTCACCTCTTTTTGAAAACAACAGAGATCCTCATAAATACCTTCTTCGTCATTATTAAGCCTTGCGCCAAAATCGCCGTAATTATACATGTTCTCGTGCTCGCTCTCACTTTAGTAGCAAGGTTTAGCAGATCATATGCAAAACAAGACGAAAAAATGCGACTATTTAACATGCAAATCAAAAGGACGAGCATGTAAAATAATAGATAAATGTTAAAACCACAGGCACGCTCTTCCATTCAGCACACACACAAATTTAGCAAATATCTGATAGAAAATCATAATGAACTTTACATTTCTTTTGACAGTGTTTAAACTTCTAACTGATAAGCTAAACTAACGACAACTTTTCGCTTACTGGTGCAACTGATGAAGATGCTGTTAATAAACAGTTATTAAATATATCGTTTAAAATAGTTAAGCATATGGAAACAAACATTCACTGTATTATTACAAATATGCATGCCTACAATAATATGAACAGATAAATTAGACTCATTAGTTAATTTAGTTCATTATACAAAAATAAGTGTGGGTCAAAAACTAAGGCCATACAGGCCCCTTCAATGTACATTTTCTTCAGAAAATTAACATGGCCCAAGAAATTGGTAAGAATTACTGAACAAGGGAAGAAGTAATATGATTGTGGCAGATTTTTTTAAAGAAATTATGATATTTCCTTAACAACCAAGAAAGCAAACTATTGGGATATCCAGTCTGGTGTCTTTCAAATGCTTGATATAAAACATTATCATCAAGATAAATAGATATGTGTATACTTTAAGATCAGTAAGTCAGAATAGTCGAAGTGGGCATATACTTTCATTATCAACCTACTCATTATTTATAGCTATTCCAAATGAATTTTATGAAAAATGCATCATTTAATGACATTTTGTGATTTAAATATCACATGTCTTGCTTTGAAACATCTGGTCACAAATTAAAATCACATGATTTTCAGTCTATAAAAGGAGAGAATAATTCTCCTCTTGGCCCGACCCTGGCTTTTGACGCCCTGCAGAATGCCATACACTCGCTCTTATGTAAGCAAGCATATGACATTCTCAGCCATTCTGGCATTTTCAAATAGTTTTCGGAACACCATGGCAGTAACTCAGTGTTATTACGAGTATTTTTGCTTGTGGCTCATGTATTGCAGAATATATGGTCATGATCTAGCTTAATTGCTCAAACCACGTTACAGTCATTAATAATGATGGCTGAAACGTTTTCCTCATGCAAGATAATACATGCATACTACCAATACTACTCTAATTTCATGATGATTACATCAAACCTGTCACAATGCAGAAAACAAATAGCAATTGTATTCTCCCATAGTGACCAGATAAGGCACATGATTCACAATTTTAGTGCATTAAAGATTACTCTACTAAATTCTCTTCAAACAGGAATCAAAACAGCCCAATATTCTGCTGTGGTCGACCACCCTCCATACGGAGATAGTATGAAAAAGCAGTAGGGCTATTATATCGTCAGGCACTTCCAAAAAACTGCAGTAATGCATTGTTGTTGTTTGTTTGTAATTGAAAAGTATTCTAGAGGCATGTTATGAACGATTAATTATATTATAAAATGAGGAAATAGATTATTTCAGGCAATTATGGATTCAAATTTGATACAATTAATTTTTAAAAAGAATGGTGACTTACAAGCAAAATAAAATTACAATGCGCATCCCATTAGACACGGCATCAGCAAAAATGAACAGCAATGCAAGCTTTTACAAGTGCGTGCAAATTACCTGCCTTGGAACTGCTTCCAGCGGGACATTTTGGCTTTGATACAAATTGTAAGATTGACTTAGGGGATGGGAAATACCTTATTCAGGCCTACTTTGAACGTAACATAGCAAAGGTCTTCATAAACATCTTCCTCGCGATTCCATTTCTGCAAGCGAGGTTGAAGCAAAAGGCGGTCATAGTGACTCTCCTCCACCAAAGGGCTACGGGGATTGTGGCTACCAAGGTTCAAGAGGTAACACGTTATAGAAAAGTAGGAAGAAGCAAGGGGTCAACAGGGTCCAATGCGAATCATGAGTGGAATCCCTTACAATAAAAACCCTTTTTTCGCATCAAACGTAGTCTTAATCACTCATATGTCAATAATATAGCGAGTATGATCATTTTCACGAACAAAACAAGTCAAAAATTTAAAAAAAAACAGTTGTGAAATATACAGTTGTGTTATTTAATCCTAAAAAAAATTGGACCAAGCTGTAAGAATTGACTTACTTTTCAAGATCTTGCAAGTTTTTATAGATGTCATCGTTGCAATAATCGTGGGAAGGGACACGGTTGTAAGATGGGAATCCCCTAAAATTCATAAATGAAAATAGGAAATATAAGGCTAAATAAATGATTCACACAGGGATGTCAAATATCTTTATCTACATACCGATGCCCTGAACTTTGCGCCTTTGGACAATTTGAAAGCTTGGAAAGTGTGTGAAGTACCTGTGGAGTGAGAGAAAGTGCATATTACTTGGTGAAATCATGTGAGGACGCACATAGAGAGCTGATGTTTATTTTAATGAACTAACCTGGCCAAAATCAGTGTAATCAAATAACATTGCAGGCTCAAAAAGGTCTGAGTTGTCCAAATCAAAGACTTTCTGGCATGTTACGATGAAAAAGCGAATGTTTTTCAGGCAAAGGAACTGAAATAAGTAAAAATAAAAATGACATCAAAATCGCTAGTGGAGTGCTTGTACAAGCAACTATCTAAAACCATAGTAATAATACGGAAATTAAGACCTGGTTGTCAAATGTACGTACATAAATCATTAAATGCAATGATCAATTCAATATAACTAAAACGTATAACAAATACTGTATAAGAAATAATTTTGTCAAAAGACCATCGCCATAAACAGTATAATATATCATTGTGAGGTTGGTTGGAGACATAAAGGGCCTAACAGGACAGAGGGAATAGAAGAATGTGAATCACGTGCTCAGTTAATTTTAAGAGGAACAATCCTGGCATTTGCCTGGATACGTGTGAAAAACTGTTAAAACAACACACAGTTAAGAACGAGCTTGGGTCTCGTAATGGCAAGGCGGATAGCTTCAACACTATGCCATCCAGCTCAGATTTAGACAAGAGTAAGCTGCAGATCAACTATCTTACATTTGCCAGGAAACATCTGTGCAAAGTCAAGACGCTTAGTGAAACCACTAAATTATTCAGCTCTGCATGTAACCGTGAGAAGCATTGAGTTTGATTGTTTATGGATGATGTTATTTTGGTGTATTGGGCTTTTTCAGCTGGCTAATTTTTCTAATTTGAACATTAGAATTTATTTTATTTTTTCTTAATCAAAAAGCTGAACATTCATAAATAATATTTTTAATGGTGGTACCACCTTGCAGCTATATTAAAAACATAATATTTAAATGCAATTGAAATATATATTTCACATTGACATTGGAATTGTGATCTTTACAGTGCCTTCCAGAGGAATATTATTATAAAAATATGTATTAATTATGTCATTATTATGTTATTTTATTACATCCATATATAAATAAACAGTACGCAAGCAATGTGTATTTCAATTGGTTTGTCCGTAGTCATATTCAAACCCCATTTAGTTCGTTTTTTCCAGAAATATAATTTACCAAAAATAAATAATTAAATAAATAAAATAAAATGGTCCACCATAAAAATTTGCTATCGCAGTAATCTGCAGTTTTTCAACGTTCATCTGCAATTTCTAATGGGGTTATATGTATTCTATTGCCAGTATTACTGCTGACTGTAACAGTAGTGTAGTTTTCTACCAATTCATATTCCTCATTGTTGGTAAATCAAAATTCTGCCGACACAAGTGACATTGTAATCGTTAAAGTTAATTTTCTGCTAGCCAATTACCCCTTTATATCCAATATACCCTCCCATACCATTACTACTCGGCTTATCCCCCTTCTCAACCCTACGTGCGCGGACGTCCTTTTTTAAATGACTCCAATGAAAAAAAAAATAACTCCATTGGATTATTCAACAGGACCAGCGGGTTCCCAGTGATAAAGATTCAGCAAATGAATATTAAACCCTTCCATTCAATTTAAATCAGGTGAATTCATCACTATGAATAATACTTTCAACCATACACGATTAATTTGTATGTAGACTTTATAATATATACTTAAACAACATTTAAGCAGGAACTAAGCGTCGATAACATAATTCTACATGCTTCTTTATAATTTCAGTCAGTTATCACGGGCCAAATCATTGGACAGGATTCTGCCTAGAACCATAATAATTCTGTTGGTTTTAGAGTTGGCCGACCCAGCTGGCCGCTAGATCGGCGTACGTTTCGAAATGGGCCGTGCTACAATATAAGCCTAACTAGCCAAGGTTAATGCCCGAAAGAATTTTGAGTTTCTCATTGAACAAGTTCACGATAAAAACAAAAACGAGTTGCGAAAAAAACTCATAAGTCGTTGCAACACAAATGGAAACTGTTAATAACAAACTCATAGGCTTATCCTAAAACAGAAAGTGAAAGAAGCAAGTGCCAAACCTGAGACATTTGAGGTCGTAGATTGATCTCTTTTAAATCGAGGCAACCTGGATCTAAGGTGTTTAATAGATGGCAGATGAGTACACCATCTCGAAGAGTATTTGCTAAGTCTATTAACTGTGAATCTCTCCATTTTACGCGATGATCTACAGGTAAAACACGACATCTGACAAGCCAATCGGCACATTCCTTCCACAGCAACTCCGCCATTTTGGATGTACCAAGCAGTGCTATCGAGCTCGTTTAACAAAATTCCCCTATCACTCTCTGTCATCAATATTTAAATTTTTTCATCCTGCAGAGAAATTAAGATTTGTAATAATATTTTGACAAAATAGGGATTAGAGGTAACATAAAACGTCTATACATAAACTGACATTTTATGCTTGTTAATAAACCAAATTTAATACTAACATTCACTTGTTATTAATTGATAAATATTCCCTAAATGTAGACTTCACCCTAATTTGGTATCAACATCCAGAAAATTCCGCAGTACGAACGCGAGCATATCCATTGGATATTATGGGTCACATGGTCATGGAGCGTAACACTGATTGGGCATTTTGTTAAAGCTACAGAAAAAAAGACATAACATTATACAGCTGTGCACCTGTTCAAATTCCTATTAAAGTTACATATAAAAGAAAAAATTAAATATAAAAGAAAAAATTAATATATGATTATTTCTAAATTAACTATGCCAAGACGATGGGTTTGTGACAAAATTATAAAAGAAAATTGCACTAAAATGTGCATTTTATAAAATATATCTGGAACAAATCACAATACGAACCGTCATAATTTTCAAGAATAATCGATCCAAACATTTTTACACGTGAATATTTATAATAAAGAAATTAAACATCTCAATAGGAATACATAAACGCACAATTAATACAACTTCATCATGATTCATACTATTCATGACATTAATTTGACTTCTTTTGAGTATTTTTCCCCATCATGACATAACTGACAAATCCGACTATAAATAAAAAAGGGGCATTAACGAAATACAATCACTAAAATTGTAAAAGAAAATTGTCTGCAAAGGCAGAAGTCAAGCAGTGGGAAAAGTAGCAATAGTAATGCTCTAGATGTTTCCTTACAGGAAAGCTCGTCCATATATGCTAGCTACGTACTACATCTAACCCGCCAACGGAAAACTCATCACATACATGATTGTACATGAACAGTACAATTGTCCTGGATAAGCAGAGGGAAAAACGCAGTTTTACCAATTCCCTGTTTTCCTGTCGGCAATTGCACTGATCATAATATGCATGTGATAAGCTTTTCATGGGCGGTGCAGAACTGCCCTGCAAAAAAACATCCGGTTATCGTATAAAAGTACGTGTAATATACCAATGCCAGTTCTCATTAGAAGTCTGTACTGTTCAAACATTTATAGCAAATTGCATGTAGATGCATGTACCCGTTATATTAACGGCTTTAAGATATATTACTTGAAATTCTCGTGAATGCATGATTATAGAGCAATTTTTCCCCCAGCATGTGAGTGATTTAAATACATACTTAATCCAGAAGTAGCTATAAGAACCAAACATAGAGGTATTGCAAAGGCATAAAACGGTGGCAAAAAGAAACTCTGAATTATATGCTCTTCATCGAAGAAAGGCTGAAATATTTGAAAAATAAAGTTTTAATTCACTGTTGTCAGAGCTAGCAAAACGTATAGACGTATAGCTAACACAAAAACGATATTTCCTTACCAAAACAACAACCCAAAATGAATAATAGATGAAAACAATGGCACTAAATGCCACCATTGACAATCCAGCTAGTTTGTCTATAGCAGTCCCCTAAAATTTCCACAAATGATGTTAACAAACAGGTCATAAATACGTGCTTTCAATTCTAAGCAATAACATTTTCTTTATATCTACTAATAAATGCAATAAAATTAGTTGGCATACCATTTTGAATCGGACCACGAAATATCTACTTTACCAAATTCGACAAATGTATTAAATTTCGACTGCAGCGCCATCTATCAATAAGTAACGCAACTAAATTCGGAATTTTAAAAAAAATCATAACAAAAAACAAACTAAATGCATCGATTTATTGTATAATTTGTAATAAACTTTTAATAAAAAACTATATTGAAAATTAAAAACGATAAATCTACAATATTTTACATTATAAAAACGTAAAATGAGGAAAAATAGCAGCATTAATTATCTGTGTGATGCACACAACAAATCTCAAGCAATTTTTAATTATCCATCTTATCACGCTTTGTCACAAATATTAAAAGTTGTGAAACAAATAAAAGTCACAGTAGGCCGAGGGTTTAAAACACTCCTTTAAACCATGCATACTGTAAACCTTTAGTGCAATAACAAAACAAAAAAAAACCAAACACAAAAAAACTGCTGCCTATAAGTAGGATTATTAAGACTTAAACACTTAAAAAAGTCCTTTAAATACCTTTTTCTTTTTTAACAACTTTTTCATCAGAGTCATCTGATGGCCGCTCTCGTTTCGGGAGCTTAGCTTCACCCTTAACCTTTGCTTCTACTTGCTGTCCGGGTGCAGGTTTCTTCAACCAATTTCTCATTAAATTGCTGCTCTTGGAATCAGTTAATTTTACCCTGTAATTAGCAGAGTTTAGAATTATACCTCAAATTAATATTAGTATCTTCATGTGGCAAATTCTGCAATTAAGAGCTGGGAATTTACTTTAGATCGACTGGCTGAATACATTCAGGGGATTTATTCGTAGATTTCCCAACGATATTTGATACTGGATGCCAAACAAGGTTCGCTACCCCATCTGAAGATTTTTGGATTCCTTTCACTGCCTGTTTATTACAGTAAAAAAAGCGAACATAAATAAACAATTTTATTTCCATGAAAGTCCAAATATAATACGCACCTCCTCCAATGGCACAGTACCAAAATCCAGCCAATTGTTTATTTCTTCAGGACCATCTAATATCACCTATGTGAAATAATGAGAAAAGCCTTTATCAAATGTAGCATTTAGATAATATGAATATATTTGCATTGCAGGGAGCTAATTTTAAGCTATTTGATTCCTCGATGATTTAAAAGCCTGCTTACTGGCATGCGTTCATGAATAAAGGAAATGTTGGGCAAAGCATCTCTCGTCACGATTGCATAACTGTACACCTCTGTTGAATCCTGTAAATGAAAAACATTCATTTAAAAAACAATTTAACAACAGTTGACGATACAGAACGACAGTATGTGCACACTTACACTCGGGTTATTCCAAATATTGAATACGCCTGCCATAGTTAGCAATCTTGGCCCCTTCCACCCTTCCTTATCATCCCATTTCTGCGAGTTGTCAGGATTGTCCCAAGAATTGTGATTTTCAATCTTCACGTTAGCAGGTTGTGGAAAGTAAATGAAATATGGTTGCTTAGTCTTGCTATCCACCTGTTGCCATTCATAATACCTTTAATGAAAACAAACAAAATGTCTAACTGGAGCTGTCAAACGTGGATTAATTATGAAAAAAAAGAGTTGCTAGCAGTACATAGGAAGAAATTACCCATCGGCCAAAACGACACATCTTCGCCCTTTCTTAAGTGGAACGCTGAACATGTTTTTCTGCATAATCGTTTCCAGCCTCGCATTATTGGTGCTGAAACCGACATCTCGCAATTCTCCTTTGTGCCATGAAGGCACTAGGTTCCAATACATTGGCTGTATGAGTCGCCCTGACTCTTCGCAATTCTTATCGATATGCCTCTCAGATATCATTACAGGACTATATAATCATTTATAAAAAAAACGGTACGGGTTCAAAAACATATGATGTATATATCCATCATTCATTTAATGCGCATTCTAGATGGAATCGTGTATATAAGCAACAGGTATCTTCCATATCCCTGTAATTAACTTACGTATAATTAGTTGGTGGTACGTTATAGGATGGATAATACTGCTGTCCATCAGGGGAATCCTTCCAACTGGGAACTACCCAATTGCCGGACTTGTTTTGGAAACAGCAAGCTTTGCAAATGTCCTCTGGCTGGAGAGTACTAAAATCAGGAATTGGAGGAATCTTTGATCTCGACAATACACTATATTAAACAAAAAAACGACTTAAATTTACCAGGCTGTCCTTCCACACATGTTATTGATTTACTACCGTAATTAACTGATATTGTTGGCTCTTTATTTCCACGAGTAAAGAGTATATACAATGGCGGGAAAGATAAGAAGCTTTTTTCACAACGCCTGTAGTTTTAAAAACTTTTGAGCTAAAGCGCCGTAACAAATTTACAATTTTGAGGTATAAAAGAGCTTTCAGGGGATAACCTTTTTAAAGTTTTTCCAATACATTGTAAAATGCAGGGTTTTGAAGAAAACCTTTAATGATATTGATAATTTTCTTTTAAAAATTATAAAAATATTTTCAAAATTATAACTTGTGCACTTTTTAATGCATTAAATAAAAATATGATGCTTGGTTACGGTTTTTCATTTTTGTGTGTGCAATTTTATTAAAAGTAATGCACATTCAGAAAGTTTTTATAGTGCACTCAATTGAAGATAGTTGGAGAGTGCTTTATTTTTAGAATTTTTGAATAATAACTAAAAATGTTTTTAAACTGTATTCAACATAATAAATAATATTAAAAAATAAAACAATGGGTTAATTAATCTAATAAAGACAAGAAAAAAACACACATGGGGAACCTTAGAATCATTGTTAAGCATTGTACATATATACTGTATATAGGGTAGATTAACAAACCTAAAACTACAATGTGTACATGACTGTGTATAATACAAAATAAAAAGTACGGAAAATGTGACACATAGGCATGAAGGATCAAATCAAATAAAGTAATTGGGAGTTAGATAAAAAAAAATACTGAATACATTAAATATACTGATTAGCTAACATTTGAACCCCAGGATGGGTGAGTATTCGGAACAACGTAACAGACCTACGACGATTGCTCACATGCACTTACCCAAATACGTAGCGGTGTCGCATCAGTCCGCATCACTTGTCTGTGCCTAACATAATGAACCTGAAAATGTGCCTTAATGAGCCTATACTGTGAGTTTACATAAACGTTTAATATGATAATTTTGGTAACATCTTCACCCGTTTGCATACTATACTTTTTTATAACGGCATCATCTTCGACGTTTTCTTAAAATTGTTTGATCATTTACAAGAGATTAAATGGTGGCAATAATTAAATAAAACTGACTTAGAACTATTAGTATATTCCATTAATTGCCGGTAGTTCCAATCATGGTCGTCTGAAAAAAGTGGAAAGAGTTACAAATGCGATGCACACAAATTGCAAATGGCCGCGTGTTAAACTCACCGAGTGTTGGGTGGTGGCTTTACCATAGAGGGTGTACTTATTGGACGGCTTACAGTCTGTGCTGGCCGAGTGGGTATGGGTGGGTGTGAATTCCTGGAATAACAGGCAAGTTAAAAAAAGTGGCTTAATAAGGGAAATTTGTTAAGAAAAACGTAATGACGTACTGCTGTGCAGGTGGCAACGCGGCTTCATTTCTCAAAGATGGTCGCCTTGGAACGTTTGGTGCTTGTCGGATGGGCTTCAGTAAATTGCTAGCATTGCTATATAGTTATCGAAAATAAAGCAATATTTCATTACTGCAATGAATTCCGAACATATTTTACAGACCTTCTCAGTGGACTATCTAAACTTTTCAACAAAAAAATTAAATCAAAAAGTGGATATGTAACCATTATCAAAATTTTTCAGCCTGAAGAAGAAAAAAATTCTGACAAACCCATTTTTTAAATATTTTCAAATTGTCCGATAAGGATTATCGTTTGAAATTTCAACATTACGGGTATATTTTAATTTGCTGGTGTAACTATGAAAAAACGCTTTATGTATAACCAATCATGTTTATATCAACTGTCTCTGTAATTTGAGATACTTTTACCGCCTGCAAAAAAATGTCTGAGCATATGTCGCACATATTATTATTACTCACTTGCTTATCCATTCAGACTTGACCGGAGGCGGTAAAGGAGTGGACATTGTATTCATATTAATATCTCCTATTATCCTGAGGGCCTCCTTGCAAGCGTGGTAAGTACGGATAACCTCCTCGCGCCTGGCTACTTCTTCAGGAGCAGCTTCCATTAGAGTGTTCTGCAAATTGAATAAAGCCAGAATCAGCAAATGTGCCTTTTCAAAAACTATAATCAAAAATCTATCGCCTACCTGATCACCAGCTGCATATAAGCCACGAAACAGTTCTCCCTTAATGAAATCCTTTGTGGCATTGACCACCAAACACATAATAAACTTCGGGACGAAATCTCGGATAGTTTTAGTGATTATTTTTATATAAGCGTCGACGAGTTTTCGGATAGTTTCCACTTCACGCTCCAATTGTGGATCAATTGAAAAGTTTCCATCCTGCATAACAATATTTCAATCAATTAGGGGCTTTTCAATTTTTAATGGACTCAAACTAATACAGCATGACCAACTTGCCTCTCCACCATTTTCATGACCACCTTCTTTCTCAAAAAGTTTTTCTGGACAAACACCAGCACGCAAAAATGATGCCTTCCAACTGTCAATTTCATCTCGTGTGTCACAAGAAAGCTCCAGCTGCTTATACTCTCTATACACATTCCTAATTTCATTTTTGAGAAAAATCAAAAAAATTGTACTCTAGAAGTAACATTCAATAAGCAAAAGTATCAACAAATGCTAATCGCAAAGATCTACCTCTGTGCTGGATTAAAAAGGGCAAATGCATTTTTCTTGGACCTGAAGGACTGCTCAAGATCTCGCACCTTCAAACCGTCCAAAGGTAACCTGTACCTCATGTCCTTTTCCTGTTTAAGTAAATAAGCACATCATTGTATCACGTATTACTTGTTTACCCAAGATATTTAGATATTCAGAAGATATTCCAGATTTTAAACAGATTCAACAAAACTTGAACTTAACGCACATCATTATCCTTGAACCACACCAGTGCCTCTGTGGTGAGGACGAACCAATACTCGTGTGCCATTATGCCTTGATTGTGGACATGCATATATCCTTTACGGACAACCTAAAATCAAAGCCAAAGTTAAAAATAATAACCTTTCAACATGCTATTTACTTAAACCGACTCAAAAATGCTGAATGAAACTAACCTGATCGCTTAGCTTTGCTTTTGGTGCATCAGTGGTCTTTCGAGAACTATAGGTAAGACCGACAAATATAATTAGAATAAAAATAAAAGTTACAATGAATCAAAAGTAGGAAAAAGTAGCAGGAGTGGTGCAAAAGACATGAAGCGTGCATGCTAGCCTGATATGTTCATTAAAGCATTGTGCAGTTACCTTCCAATGAGAGAAGACAGAAAAGACAGGTCTACAAAAACGCCCCTCCACAGAGTGTGAACAAACGATTCCTTAAGCATCCATTGGGCCTATAAAGCAGGCTACCAGCAAATTTAATCATTTACGTTAGCAAGTTTATAAGCTCAGTGTGGAATTCAGAAGGCACATCCAAATTTCGACACATTTGATCTCACATGTGAACAAATTTAAACAATTGCAATTTAATAAGGTCATTTTAAAGCATAATACCAAAGGCCAATAGTATTTTTAGCAACCAGGAATTATATAACTAAAGTTTATAGAAACCATGCTATGAAGCTTAACAGTTGATAAACCCTTTGTATTTCAGGTATAATAAAAGCACCACAAAGAAGATAATAAGCTGATCGTGGAAGTAAAAATCCTATTAAAACCGCTCAAGTGCTGTGGTTGAGAATGAAATAAAAAAAAAAAAAATAATACTAACTTTGAATAATTTATAAAATCCTCGTGATTTGTATTTATATAGGATAATTCAAATTCGATATGAAGACGAATTTGGTCGGAAGCTTTCTGTTCAGCTTCTCGGACATGGATGGCAACCAAGTTTTCAATTTCTGCTCGCAAACGAGGATATCGGCTCAGCTGAAATGTAAGAATAAAGATTATTTTGGTTAGTCAACAAGGACACTTTAAATAAACTGTGAATGAATTAACAACCAAACATTACCTTTTCAGAGCACTTCCGAACAATGCTGCTAATTTCACTAACTACAAGATTGACACATTCAAGAGAAGGATCCTTCAGTCGCAAAATTTGTTCTCTGACAATAGCTTCGAAAGCAGTGTCAGGTGTAAACAGTCCCATCCTGTGAACATTTGAAGACAACAATAATATTTTAATTGAAAAAGCAAATTTGCTATAAATTTATCGGTATAAATGATTTCGTATTATAGAAAGCAGATGGTCATAACTTTTTTAGCATAAAGAAATTTCTAGAAATTCATTTCGTCACCTGATTCCACGGCTATTGCGAATTGTGATGGCAATTTGCTTCCTCAATTCCCTTTCGTCAAACTCAATCTGGATTTAAAAAAGTAATTCATATTTTAATCTAAATTATGTCAAGCATTTCAACAAAGACTAACGGAAAGACTAACATTTTAAAATATTCTGATATTGGACCAAAATTAACATGCGCAACTGTATAGAGTATTTACCTTAAAGATCTCAAATGGCAGTCTCTCGTGAAACAACTTATTTATCCGAGCACCACCACACAGCTCGGCAGTGCTAACTAAAGCTGAACCAGACCCTTCAATGCTCCTATCAAATGCAGACTGAAACTCTTGCAGAAGCCTGTTAAATAAATGTAACAATTTAGTCAATCAATCATTAATCATTAAACCCATATCGACTTACTGAATCATAGCCTTCGTTTTCGACGATGGATCCTCAAGCTGGAAATGCCTGTATTCCTGTACCTCGTTTTCCATTGCAAGCATCTGTTTTTGGAATTTATCTCTCAGAGCAGGCAACTTATCTCTGATGTGATTGGTCAACTGCTGATTGAGACTCTGCTGCAGGTAGTTGCTGCCCATTTGGCTGGCCAAATGTCTATATGCAGAATGCGAGATGAAAAAATTTCGTTCAGCAGTCATTGCGGCCTTGATGTCCTTGCACCCATCAATGTCCTTCTGACTGCGATTCACAATGCCAATGTAACCTCGTCGCAAAGGCAATAATTTATTTTCCAGGATTTCTCTGGCATCAGTGCCCTCGTCCATCAAGTCCAACTTGGTGATGACACCTATGGTTCGCACACCTTCAGGTAATTTACCACAAAATAAAGCATTACAAACTTACGAAATTTAATTACAAGCTCACTTTTGTAAGGAATAATGCAACCTATTACGTAATCTGGGCATACCATCAGGATCAACTGCTTTTGCAAGTTTTAGGGCATCAGAATTTGCTAGGTCAGAATTTGCAGGTGTCACAGCCAGTATGAGGCAGCTATCTCTTTGAATGTAAGTCATGATCATGTCCCGCACTTGTTGCTCAATATTCGCAGGTTGATCCCCAATTGGAACTTTCGTAATGCCAGGCAGATCGATAAGCGTCAAATTCAATACTATTAACGAGAAAGAGTAGCGGGTTTACTTTGAAAATTTAAATACTAATTTATTGAAATATTATTAAAAGAATGAATATTGCCATTTCCAAAATAACATCAATCAGATGTTTTTTATTAGAAGTCCATATAAAATTCATCAATATAGTGGTTATTTTATTTACAAATGGTATATACAAAAATGGTAAATATAATTAATATTTGTTAATCTTGATTGCTTTGGTTGCTTAATTTAACAAAAATTATGTAAGAATTTAACATATATGTATCTCAAATGACATTATTGTTCAAAAGTGCTAAAATGTGGCACAAAACTATAAAAAAATCATACCATGTGGAGAATAAATCTGCAAATTGATTGGCTGAGGCGAAATGCCCTTATTTCGGCCAGTTGTTCGGGTCGTTTCATCCTCAATTTCCTGTCGAATGGCATTGAAATCCGTGAATATTTTTCCTTTGCTGTGAAGAAATTCGCCATATTCTTTAAAAAACAAACAAAAAAACAAACAAACGTGAAGACCAGCTTTTATTTAATCCACAATTAACGGACCCAATAACTAATAAGTTGATGGATAAGAGGCAAGAGAAAGCTCGCTACCATCACATTTGAATTCTAATTAAAGTAAAACTAAAAGTTAAATTGTTCTAGTAATAAAGTGCATAAATAAATTGTGATCTACCAGTTCTTTCAGAATGGACAAGCTGCAGAATAAGAGGTCTCCTTGTAACAATGCCAGATCCTCTCGGCAGGAAATCTCTAAAAACAACAACATAATTTACGCGGTTTTAAATTACGTAATATTATAATTAATTCCATATACATGTAGTCCATCTTAATCCTCAACACAATCGCATTGCATAAAAGATAGCCCCGAAAGTGTGGGAAATTGTATACAGCCCTCGCGTTGTATACCGGAATTATTATGCATCGAGCAAATCTGTTGAAGTTAAATTGTTATATTTGAATGTTGAAATGTGTATATATATATTATGCCATGATTGACTGTATATTTTCCAGTACATTAAATATTAATGTGAAAATTTGCGTGCAATGTAAACATTATGTTTCGGGTATTAGCTCCCCTATACTTTGAAATGTCAAAACGCGCAAAAAAGGGGGCCGTGAACCAAGTAAATGCGATATTTAAATATATATATCGAGTTGTCAGCTGTCATTTTTAAGTAATAATCATCATAATCTAAGAAGATGAATTAGATGGAAGACCACTTGAAATGAATGAAGTTGCCGATAACAGTTTTTAGTTAACAGGTGTCCATTCAATTCCAAGCGATCGATAAAACCATCTACCGTTGGTTGTCATGTCGACGGGATAATTATCGGAGCTTACGTCATACTCATGAAACTTCTAAGCCATTACGCAAATTAAGGGTGTACCGTTCTATGCCAGCTACATAATTTCTCATTTTTGACATCGATCAGTGCTTCCTATTTTAAAGATATTAATGCACATTTACAAAATGTACAGAACGCAAGCCTACCTGCCAACAAAGTTTTCCAGAACACTACTTTTCCCAGCACTTTGGCCGCCCACTACAGCAATTTGGGGCAGATCCAAAGCCATGTTAATTCCAATTTGAGTGAAGGCATCTTGAAGCTTATTAACGATTGGTATAAGCTTTTCCATTCCTTCGTTCGTAGTCATGTTTGCGTTACAATGAAATTAATAACTAAAACGTAATCACAACCGCCATAAACATCTGCCAGCAGACGAGGCGTTGAAAGAATCTTTCGCACGGAATTCTGGGAGAAAATATAAGATTAAGCCGATATAGGAAACTGACATAAAGTAAGCCGATGTCAGAAGCCTGCACAGATCGGTAGACATATGTATCCAGCGACTTATAAACATCCTTGTCACCTACAGACACGTGGGCAGAGTGTGCACATGTGAACAGAGCGATACTCGGAAATATTGCAATGTATCCGGATAAAGCAAGAGAAACATCGCAATGTATCTGGAGATTATCGCTTGGTCTGTACAGGCTAACTATTATCATTAATCATCTCAGAATAGAAGTACAGAATAAAATCAGTTAACGCAATTCTCAAATACCCTAGTCACAGGTGCGTAAAGGACAACTGTACACGTGAGCAAAATAAGCTTGAACGGACAATTGCCAAGTTGGACAAAAGTGGAAAAGGACGACTGCCAAGTAAGACGAAAGGAAGGGCAAAAGGGACAATTGCCAAGCTGGACAAAAGCAGAAAGGCCTAATGGTGAGATTCGCTCATTTGGAGTAAAGTAATGAATGTCGGGAATTACTGAGTAATTTCATTGAAATATTCTGTGGGAGATATTTAGAAATTATTACAGTTAAATGCGCCTACTTCGCTTTTGCTACTGTGTTATATTTGTTGCCAAAATGGCGTTTCCTAACACATGTGCAGTATTTTAGCTGTGAAAAATGTGCTATGCGCAGTAATACATGTGGGAGTTTTTTTGGGCAGTAAAATAATTGCGGAGCCGCCATGCTGGTGGACATCCGTTCAGTTCTCATGCAGGGTGTCCAATAAATTTGATTGAAAAAATTCAAGCAATTTTCAAACATTTAAAGGCTCGTTCCTTAAATTTTCAAATACTCCTCCCACAACCAATTACTACAATATTTTTTTCGAAGCATTTAACAAAATGTCTATTTGAAAAAAAACTTTTTTTTTTTTTTTTTTTCTTAATTATTTTTGAATTAATCAAATTTGTGGTAATAATATAGTACATTTTCAAACATTTCAAGCGTAATTCCCGAGATAATAAAATTTCAAGCAATTTCCCGACTTTCTGTATTTTCATGCAGGGCTTCTACATGGACAGTTGGTCCTTTTTTTTTAAAATTAAAAGTTAATTGTTGTATGTTCCCTGAAAAAGTATGTCAACTTAATTCACTTTTAAAATTAAAATTGGCATAAATTAACAAACTTTTCTAATAGCTATAATCTATATTATAATTACCAGTGATAAACCAGCGAAAGATTTTTTTGGCTCTAGATCGAGGTTCTAGCTAGGAACCATATGTCCACAGCATATCACACTGGGTAGACTCATCACTGCACTATGAATGGGCACAGCTAAAGGTAACATGGCAACCAGGTACAATTGTGCAAATGAAGTTAATTGCACACTATAAATCAAACTTGGAAAAATTCAGAATATATGTTGAGACAAGCGCAGTTAATATATATTTACCTGACTTGTAAGGGAAATGTTTGGTTGGTACTTATTTTGGTGTGTATTCTTCTACCTCATTTTATAGTGAAGGGATATCAATGTCGGCTCAAAGTATACCTGCAAATTCATACAAGCAATTAAAAATGGAAGCAATCGGATCTGGTGAGTACAACTATTTTGTGCTATTTATTTTATATTACCATATCGTTTGACGACATTAGTGTTTTTGGTTATTTTTCATAGTTCCCGAAATACAGTTGTTTAAAAGCCAGAGAAACAAAGACGTTATGGTTTACTTAGGATATGAATATCTCACTTTTCACATGGCTAAGGGAGGAGTGGTTACGTGGAGATGCCGAGAAAGTCGTGCTACAAGGTGTCATGCAACAGTAAAAACATCAGATGGCAAAATAATTCAGGGACCCACACAACATTGTCATCTTTCCTGCCCTCAGAGAACATCAGTAAACCTTGTCAAAAGTGCAATGAAGCAAGAAATAGAAACAAAAAGTGGCTCTCCACGTGATGTCATGGAAAATATACTTAAATTGGTTAATGATGAGACTAAAGCCTATATGCCCAAAATATCATCCATTATGCGAAGTCTTCGTCGACAAAGAAGAACAAGTCCTTTGGCCAACCCAACAACAGTACAGTTTGACATTCCTGAAAAGTATAATGATTTTATACTTCATGATACGGGTAGAGATGATCCAGACAGGATTCTGGTTTTAGGTGATAGAGAACTTATGCTCCATTTAAAGGAAGATGCAATCTATGGAGATGGTACCTTTGATAAAGTACCAAATATACTTTTTCAACTCTATACGTGGCATGCAAAGGTGGGAAATTCATATCCTCCTTGCATCTACATTCTTCTCCAAAAAAAGGATATGGCGACCTACGCTAGAATGTTTGAGATAATGAAATTGTTGATTCCAAATCTTGCACCTAAAAAAGTTTTTGTTGAATTTGAGAAAGCTTGCATTAATGCAACATTTCTAGCCTTTCCTGACACTGAAGTGAAAGGATGTTTTTTTCATCTGTGCCAGAGTTTTGTCCAGAAAATCACAACTCTTGGCTTAAAGACTGAATTTGACAGTAACATCGATGTAAAAGTTACACTGCTGTCTCTTGCTGCATTATCTTTTGTGCCAATTGATGAGGTGAAAGATGTTTATTACATACTTGCTAACACATTTCCTGATGAGGAACGCTACAACGAGGTGCTTACGTACTTCTTTTCAACATATATCGAAGGGCCAGCTAGGAGAGACCCTCACTTTCCAATCAGAATATGGAACCAGTACGATACAGCCCTGCAACGTTTGCCAAATAGCACAAAGTCTTGTGAGGTTTATCACAATAATCTAAACGCCATATTTTACTGCAGCAATCTTACCATGTGGCTTGTACTTGATGGACTGCAGAGGGATATGGCTGGTCACAAATCAGCACTGGCTAAAGAACTGACAGGTTGCCCACAGGGAAAAAAGAAGAAACTCGAGACTCTGCAAGATATGGTTGCCACTTGTGTACAGAGTTATCCGATCATGGGGGATAAAGTTCAATATTTAAAACAATTGGCCAATTTGCAATAGAAAATTCAACCTACTTTGTCATCCATTTCATGTTCATTTTCATATCTGGAAATAATAAAATATTTTTTCCTTTAATTGTTATACTTTTGCTACATACATTATATTTACATTTCATAGATATACTTACACTTGTTTTTATTAGATTTTGTGTTATCCACCTGACTGCATGTAGAGGCCAACTTCATACTAGTATTAAATAGAAATAATTTTAGCAGAATTCTATGAATTTATTTTCATTCAAAAACCAACCTGCAATAATGTTAAAGAACCTCAATACTCTGAATGGATGGCCTGTTTCGTCGTTTACTCTTTAAATTACAGCAAAATTTGCTGCAATATAAATATTTGTAAAACAGATTAAATCCTAAACTTGTTTTAATATTTTTAAAAAGGTTTACAAATATTGGAGAACAGATGTGTTGGAATGAAAAGGCAGCAATCCTGTACAATAACGAAATTACTCGAAGAATTATCATTCAATTGTTAAATTTAAAATTTGCAAGGGTAAAGCGTAACATGTTCAAATAAAAATAATAAAAAAATATAATGATAAAAAGAATATTAGTCAAGAAGGAGGTCTAATATGTAAGAACAAGAAGATCCCCAAATTGAATTTATAAAGGACCGGTATAAGAAGCAGTGTTAATCTTGCGCAGAAAACAAGATGAACGTTAGAAGGGAAACGAGAAAAGCAATGCTGGTTGACAACTAGGAAACGAGCTTTTCTTTTCTATATGAATACATTGAACTACCTTTTTAAATTTACACTATTTCTGGATGTAAATGAAGCTCGATCCACTCATATGTGCATGCCAACTTAATATTGGCAGCACTTTCAATTCACACTACTTCTATGAGCTGCAATGCCTATCTGACGTCATCCTGTCTTCTATTAATCTTTCGGAATGTTATATTATATGCAAGAATAACATAAAACAACCATAAAGTATAAAAAGTGACAAAACGAGTAAAATGACTTAGAATAGAAGTTGCATCAATGCGAATGACATTTTCCACATATATTAATAGAAATATGCAAAGTTACTAATTAATAGTGTTTATGCTAACATTGATTGACCACAACTAAAGTTGGCAAAACTACTGGAAGATTGATTGATTAAAACTTGATAATACAATTTAATGAAAAATGCCTAGTTACTAAATCCTATTTGATAATTTCTAGCAACTGGTTACAGAGGCTTCTATTATAGTAATTCCAAGATTACGGCAGGCTTTCGTGATCAACATCCACTGATGCCAATTTGGAATTTTGCCTTAATCTATGAAAACATTTTGTGAAAACCTGTGCAACTAGTGGTAAATAGTATACATAGATATGAAAACTAAATGGAGTAACCACAATACTGTTTACCAGATTTTCAACTAACAATGAAATTAATTATGTTCTACTGATTTGAGTGGCAGTCGATTTGGAATCAGTGAGACTTCAGAGATTGCGATATCAGCAATGATTAAGGGGCGGATGTTTGGGTGGTTGATGCATGGATAATATTCACGTGACAAGTTAGCCAAACTTGACTGTTTAACCGAACATTTAAACCTGGTTTAAGCAGCATGTAACTGTCAAGAGTTTATATTAGGTGTATTTTTCAGTAATTACTACATTGAACATTTTAGCAAAGAACTAAAATGATGCAGACCAATAAAATTTGGACTTAAGTTTTTAATTCATCTGTTTTATTTTGCCATAATAACTAATTTATATATTTTATTCGGTCACCATTTTATTCAAATGTTATCTTTGAAATAGTTGCATCTTGAGAGGACTAATCAAAGTTTCGTATATTTAAAGTATATTGCAAGTTTGTGGTTTGTGTGTTAACATATTTCAAAACTATTTTACCAGGTTTTCATGGGCAATGGTAATAAATGCCATTGAAACATTCAACCTTATAATATTCAAGATAAATAAAGGCTTTAAACTTAAAGATTCTGATATTGTGAGATCCAAGGATCTGTTGATCAAACGTTTCAATTAAAATACACAGTCGTAAATAGGCTACTACAGCATTCTGTGTATTCTATTTACTAGGACAAATACTAATCCTAAACTTCACTAAATAGCAAGTAGTGACAAATAAATGTTTTGTAAGATTCTTGAGTTGCAGTGCTTGAAAAGTGCATATTTTAGATTTTAACACCTCTGAATAATGCCAACTTTAAAATTTATTGAGTTTGAGATCAACTCATGAATAAAAATGTACAAATTTGATGCAACACAGCAGTGTTTCAATTTCCAGTATCTAGTAGAAAAGCAGTGGCAGCTAAACAAGTATGAAGCTGTGACGTAATTGGGATAAAAAAGAAGGCGAGCAAATTTCCATTCTCCGTACAAATTCTGGCATATATAAATGTTTCGTAAAAAAACTGAATAAAAACGAGGGCACCACCCCTAATAAGTTTGTGGCAATGGCCAAAGGCAGTAGTATTTGATGTGAATTTGTAACTAGATCATACGTCTCTTCATGAGAGGCTTCCAGAACAAGATGCTCGCGCAAGTAAGATGCGCCTGCGCTTTACCAAGGTGAGAAAAATCGACTGGACGCCTAGCTGTGGTGATCTCCGTCTCAAAAACCTAAAATTACAAAAAAAATCCCCTTAGAAGCTATTTCGACAACTATGATTGGTTATACTTTGAAAATGGTACACACGAAATGCTCGCAAAACAGCAAAGTAATGTGTTAACAAGCAAAGAAAGATCAGAAACAAGAAATTAGTAATTTTACTCATCAGCAAAAGACAACAGCAAATTAGTTCATCTACTAACTTCATGCTTAAAGTCACACTATAGTTATATTAACCATGATCATAACAACTGCTTTCTATGTATAAGTGCACAACCATTCCATTCTACATGGGGTTAAACTCATTTGCGCTCACATCTTCATTCGCCACAAGTAATATGATACCAGATACTTGTTGGAATTCTAGTACGGTTATGTTCAATGATGAACAGAATCATGCAAATGGATAAGTTTCAGACAGAATTGCCTCAAACAGGAATTTCCTCAAGATGGTTTTGGATGGTTAGACAAAATGCATCCAAAATGCAAAGAAACAAGTTCATAACTGAAGAAAACGCGACGAAAACAAACACCATGCTAAAACCACAAGCAAAACTAAAAGCCAAGAACGGATATCTAGTGAAAACCACAAACTGAGTGCCGCACGAACTGCAGTGATGAATTCAAGGAAAAATCCGACCAACAGAATTTCAGAAAAACCAAACAAGGAGGAGTGCAAACCGCAAAAGAACCACCGAAATGCAATGACGAGCATTTCTAAGACTGAAAACAACTAAATACCTTCACAATTTGCGAATATATTTGGATTTCCTAACAAGGATTGTCAGGCAAGACAAGTATCCCTGGGCCATGGAAAATTGTGGAATATCGATTTGTATGCGCGGAAAATCGATTTTCGATTCAATGACCTACGCGAGTACATAGAACAAGAATGATACATTGAAGCAATATAGCTGGGATACATAACCGCAGACACAATAATGAATAAATTCAGCTATTGCTGGGTAACCACAATTACCTTTTTCGTCATTCTTAAATCTATATAAGGAAACTAAAAGGGATTACCTTTAAGCTTTCAGGAAAGTCTGCTCGATGAATCAGTGTGCCATTCACGTAAACGCAATTGGCTGCATCATCATCAGGTACAGTCAAAGTATGGTACTTGTATGTCGCTTCCCTTTCAATTCGCTAATATTGTAACAAAAGTGAAAAAAAAAGTATTTTCAGTAAATTTATGGAAATGTACAATATGGAGTTAGAAAAGAATGTAAAATAATTACGAACTCACCCTAAGCACCTCCTGTGCTCCTTTGCTGGCTCCCACACAAATGATGTCTGGTCCAGCCATGCTGATTGAAGATTTCAAATGCAAGCCAGTAGACAACTTGATTGGAGTGACTGGATATTCGGGGAATGCAGCTGCCACTGCCTTTGCCCCAGCTTCATTTGTGCGTGAAGAAAGACCAACGAAGAATTCCTTTCCTGAAAATTTTAATGGAATTTACACATTGTAATGATATCCAGGTAATCCCTTATAAACTGTTGAAATCAATTCCGTATTACAAACTTGTATTTAGGTTTGTCAGAATTGATTACAAAGCAATACTAGCAACTGACTAATAAACTTTTCATATGTGAAATTCCTTTTTTTTTCAATCACTGCACCCATTGTGAACAAAAAGTCCAATTTTCCCATGAATTTCAAAATAAGTTAGAACTTAACTGAATTTCGTGAAACCCTACTCAATAACTGAAGTTGATGATAGAGAGAGAGAAAGTGATAATATTACAAACCTGTGAAAAGAACATCTCCACCTTCTAAAGTGGCTTGCTCATCCTTAATCTCCATAATTGGCATTTCTAGTTCCTTCTTGAAAATAGATCGCATAGTCTCTACCTACAAAAATATAAAATATCTTCATGGCATCAAATGCGTTATATATGAATTTAGTACATGAAATTATGGTTAGGACAAAGTTGACTAATAGAAAATGTCTGCAATAGAAAGAGGATAAAAATTACCATTACATGCCTAAAGTTTAAAAGTTAAAATTATAATATTTTATTTGTATCTTTTGGGAACAAAGTTACACAAATAAATATTCTCCAATGATACATTTATATTATTAAAAGTGAAAACTTGCCTTAATGTAATAAAACAATGTTTTACAGTAAAATAATTTATTGTGCAATAAATGAGATTTTAAATTTAGACGGAAGTTTAGAGAACAAGGACGGAGGTAAGGGTACATTAATATAGCCAGACATGGCTTTTGTACAACCCTAAACAGTGAATAGTAATAAATATCAACACAATGATTAATTTATTAGATTTTTCCTGCAATGATAATGAGAAAACTCAACAGCATAGACGTTAGGTTGAAAACTTCATAAAACTGCCTAATTGCCATGACAACAATGGTATAATGGCACAAACATTGGAAGAATAAAAAGGCCATAAATATCAGCCAATTTGCTAGCGTTTTGATTTATATTTTCAACACTAACGCTCATGATACCATATTTGAAATGTGTTGTCAAGGGCGACTAGCTGATAGACTAAAATGCTTTCTTAAACATGTCCCAAATGAAATTAGGGATGGGGATTTCTAAAATGATGCATACAGTTCTTATTTCACGAAGTTCATGTTTACATTTTACTAATGTATACATTACACAAGTCTGCCAGAAGAAAATAGCTAGGGTTGGACCAGCTCAAGTAAGAGTTAAGGTTGTGCTAAACTTTTCCTTGGTATCCACAAGAACTTATTATATTATTCTGAATCAATATTTCAGATTACGGTTGTTGCAGGTTGTTTTCGTAGAGAAAACTTTTATAACTATTGTCATTGATGGAGTTCTTTTTCCATTTAGTGGTTTTGACAGTTGACACATTATTTTCTATGCGTTTTTTAAATTTTGCTGTAGAATATGTATCACAGGAAACCATGGCATTTGTCAGTTTAATTTCTGAATTATATATGGTAGCTATTAAAGAAATCAGTATTGAAAACTCTTGTTTTTGAATTCTGCTGCATTAACGGGGAATAGAATCTTTAAAATTTCGAACGACCCCAGACAAAAAAATTTACCCTCCTTACGTGCGTAGGAGTACACTATAAAACAAAATATTTTAATGATGTTGCATATCGCACCTTCTCTACATGACGCAAACACTTACATTAATAAAATAATTGACATCTTTTACTTGGGTTTTAAATTTTGACAATTAATACATGAATATATAGGATATGCCATATCTCAAAGTATTTCATTTTCTATAGCATTCCAGATTTATTTATTAAATTTTAACTTCACTAAATTTGAACCATAATTCTATAAGCATTTCCACGTTAAGAGCTGCAATATACATTTAGTTTTTAAGATTTTAAATACAACTTCAATTATACTTCCAAATCAAAAAAAATGAAGTGTCAAAATTCCTAGGCTAAGGTGCAAAAAGACCAACTGCCGCCGAATCAGTCAAGCCATGTTCGAAAAAATACATTTACTTTATATTCACAACAACTTGTATACGAAATAACAATAAACTCATTGTTAAATGTTTAGTTTTTGGTTAAATAGATATAAAATGATCTTACCTCCTTCCTGCGAGCTGGATGGCCAGGCCTTGTTATGAGAACCGCGCCGTTACATACAACGGCGGTATCTTCCACAAAAACGCAGTCGGGCAGAGATTCATCTGCTGGGAGTTCAATGACATCGAGACCGACCTGCCTTAATGCTCGGCAATAATCTTCGTGCTGTTTTTTCGCATCATCGAAATTAACGTCGTTCGTAACACCGATAGCTTGTGTTTTAAAGCTATTCGGTACTCGACAGACGATCGCATGCGTGTATCGAAAGGCGGCCATCTTGGATTTAGAAAATTCGAATATTTCTTACGGAGTCCTGGGAATACAAGTCGGCTGGCAAGCTTTCAAAAATTAAATAACGAAATATTTTCGTTAATAATGCAACTTTTGTTAGAGCTTATAACTAATTCAACTTATATAACTAGAAATAATTTCAAGTATATTTGAAAGCCATAAACTAAAAAATAAGCAATCTTTAAAAGGTAATCTACGGAGTCCTTACCAGGCTATCGTCAATGTAGGATTTCAGAATGCAAGTGAATATTTTAGTAAAATGCTGTCCCTATTTATACAATTTTAGCAGGAAAAAATACACGCTTTGTCATTTACCAACGTCCAATTACCTTTCCCTAACATTCTGACGTCAACAAGCGGGAAATTTTGCTTTGAACGTCATTTTACCTTTGCTGTAATCACATTTTGCTGGGCAACCATCTTGTTTCAGGATATCCCTTGGAAATTTTTAGTCTTTTCGGCATTTTTACTAAGGAAAGGTTTCCATCAGGAAATACGCAAATCCTTGATAGCACGAACCAGGACATGTATAGTCACACCTTTATAAATTGCACAATGTGTACATGAGAATGGAGGAAAAAGTCAAAAGAAGAATATTGCCGATTAGTTAAATTTATGATAACTCCAAAAGAACAAAATCCACAACAAAACGCAAGAATTCAAGTAAAAAAAGCATATCATGAGCATTAGTAATGGATTTACGCCTGCATTGCAGCTTTCATTTGAACCTGCTGTAACTGCTGTTGAAGTTTGTTCAGGGATTCCCGGTGATTATCTTGCTTTTTGTCTAGATCCTGTAAGTTGGTCTCATGACGTTTCCTACAGGAAAGAAAAATCAAACAAAGAAAATCGTGTGGGAATTCCCAGAATACCTATAAACAATGAAATATTTCATAACTCTCAAATGACATAACAAGTACTCTTAAAATAATATATGAAATTCTAAACTGTATGGTTCGCAATATATTCAATAAAAAGAAAGTCTGTAGTTTATAATAAAATACACTTGCTATGAATGGGAATCTGTCATTTTAAAATGAAAATGCTTTAGATTTGGATAGGGAAAAACTTGCCTTTAAGGAATAACTTTGATTATTGTTATCACTTAAGAAAAATTGCATATTTGTACACAAGTTATCAACTTTGTCTTTCTGAATCTAACAGACTGAGTGCTGAAATTTGAAAATACATGATGGGAGGGATATGAGAACTCTGTGATGGAAACTAATAGTGTGAGGCTGTTTTTTTCATAATTCGGGATGGGATATATCCCCTACTCGAAGTGAGGAAAATAATTAACCACAATTTAAAAAAAAAAAAAAATTACAAAAAAACCTGTACGAGACCACTTTGCATTATGGAATTGTTGATAAAGGGCTGATAACAATAATAATAGTACAAACTGAACAATTTACTAAAAGGCACTTACGAAACCTTTACTGAGTGCAAAGGCTTGTTTAATTTGTTAAGAGTGTAAAGTGTAAATTGTTCAGTTTGCGTATATACTGTCTTAACTGTTATCAGTCCTTTATCAACAATTCCGTAATGCAAAGCGGTCTCTTACAGCTTTTTTGTTTTTAGAATTGTGGTTAATTTGTGTCCTTGTTCAACATGTGTATATACTGTCCTAACTGTTATCAGCCCTTTATCAAAAATTCCGTAATGCAAAGCGGTCTCTTTCTCTACAGTTTTTTTGTACATTTTTTTTCCGCCTGCACAAGGAAAATGATATCGTAATTAAGAATTGCGTCTATGCAAATATATTGCACGCGTACGTAACTATGATTGCACAACAAGGTAGCAAAATTTGCCAGGTCTTCCTCATCCACAAGTAGGAAGGAAGTGTTACTTACATCTCATTGGTGATATATTCTATTCGTTTGTTCACATTTTGCTTTGCCTCATCCAAATCTTGTTTCACTAGAACTGGACCCATTAATTTGAACACGCTGGCTCCCGATTCCAAAAGAGCAAGTTCCTGAACATGAGTAAGGCAAAATTATAATGAATTACTTACGGTTATATAAAAATTATCTAGGTTAATTATACTGGATCGTAAACTAACCTCTTTAACTACATTATTTTCTAGTGCTTGTCCGTCCAGTTGCTGCCTCAACGACATCACCTTTTGGTATTCTGCAATGTGAATGCCGGGTCAACAATGTGCGGAAATTTCGAATTTGCAGTACAGATAGGTGAATTATTTCTTGACGGTTCCATCATTTATGTTCTAAACTACTTCAACAAACATATTAAAGTAGTACATCTAATTACCTTTTTGAACAGCTTTGTATTTTTCTACCTCCTGTTGTAAGCGTTTTTGTATACCATCCGCCATCTTAAAAATTTGCTAAGCGATATCGATATACTTCTGCAGAGCTTTACGCATATCGATATTCACGTTCAATATGCAGGGGCAAGTCATAAAGTATATCCAAAACAAGGCAAAGCATAAATGTCGTCCAACAAAACAAACTTGTGAGGATAATTTTCATTTGGCTTAAAATGCATCGGAACATTCTAAAAATATTAAAATTACTTCCATGGCTGTACTTACAGTATTATGAAATCTGGTATTTCCATGCAAATCCTTATGGAAAAACTGATATCTGAAAAATGTTCAAGAGAGGATTCAAAATACACCTTAAAATACACTATGTATGTAGAAAGTGCCCTATTATTTGTGGAATGGCATAGACAAGATATGACATTACAGACTCATAAGGTTGATAAGCCTCTTGCGTGAAGGAGACTGGAATCAACTACTTGTGTGCTTATGGATGATCCATGCACTTACTTTTAAATTTTTAATAAAAAAGAATACATCTGTTTAGATAAAAAAAAGTTTCATTTCAAAACGTCGGAAACATATTTTATTGTAATACACTAAAGTTTATGGCTAAGTATATCATAATTGTTATTATTTCATAAAGACGAGGGGTATTTTTTCAATACTTCAGGAGTTATAGCCGCTAATGCTCCGCATTATTATCAACTAATTCCTCAAACCTGTCATGATGCTGATTTTACATAGTAGTAACACTAAAACCGTGCAATTTTCTGAATGTAAATGTAACAAAAAATCACACACAAACTTACATAATTTTTCTTTGAATTTTATTATCTCGTATATTAAAAAAGTTATTCAACTTTCTCTCGTATCCTTGGGGACACAATGCGTGTGCGGCACTCCTTGCAGTGCTAACATGGAAAAAACACACCGCAATCGCCTGCTGGTGGACATTTGCTGCATACATTGTGATAGTGGAACACATTTCAACCATTTAAACTTGTAAATTAAGCGTGAGACACATTGTCAACATGCCCGGATCAAAAGACATTTACCCTTAAAAATAGTACAATTTTCTTGAAAACATGCATTAGTCTAAATATATATATTTATATATTTATATATCAAATGAATGTCAAAGATCTAACGAACATCTTAAAAGTAGAATATATATGTGCAGTCGAAACAAGTTATAACAAATTCCAGCGGACTGGCAGCATTGCTTCGTTTTACCCGTATTTCTTCATAATTGGTAATTTCACTATATCAGCGGATAGTATGAAATATCTCTATAATTCTGCTATATCAAAGTTTTTATAACTCATTTTTAATTATAATGAAATTTTGCTTCAACTCTGATGCAACGATCGATGATTTGCTTATAAAGTTAATAAAGCGATTTTCTTTTATTATTTTGATGTACAACAAATGTTTAGAATGATCTATAACCGTTAAAGATTTTCCTTAAATCTATAACGAAATAATGATTTATTTGAGTTGTTATATCTCTTTTTTTCCATACACACAATCCATTCCTTAATCCTAATACACAGAGCCCCATGGAATACCAACCTTGCATTCAAATCGACTTCTTTATTAGTAAGATTTCGCTAAATCGTGTTTGCTGTAACTGGTTTCGGCTGTAAATGCATACCGGTAAAGGCTGCGATTAACATCTGATGAGCTGGAATAAAGAGGGATTTGAAAATCAGTTTGAACAGTATGAAAAACACGTCAAGGAAATCTGGACAAAAGTCGACACAGATCAAGGAATTCAAATCGGCATAGGTTTGCGAGATCACGTTAAAGGAGGGGGAAACAAATCACGCATCAAGTAGTGTAACACACAGAAATAGAGAAACACAGTTATACATTTACCGCAAAAAAAATTAGATTTGATATGCACAGTATCAATGCCGAGAGTATCTCCTCTTCAGCGGCTATCAACAATAATGACCAGCCAGGGGAGGTGATTGTCAGTATTGAAATTTTTTCGACATTTTTTCATAGGTACTGTTCACACTTCTGGTGAGATTCAGGAATGTGAAATCGATTTTTTTTAAACATGGTAATGAAAAATAAATGTATATGGTTACAGAAATCCAACCCATCTAAACCTGATGAAAGATCAGGAAAGTTATACAAGGAGTAGATTAAAAAGTCGTCATAAAGCATAACTTGGTTAGATGACATTTCTTCCATTTATAGGAAAATTCAATGTTTAACCCTTTATGCAAACGTTGAGCATCATTAGATTAGCTCAGGTACGTGGGAGTCATCCATATAAGCAAGGCGCATTCAATATAGGTGGTGTTAAAATGTAGTTAGAAGCACAAATTTAAGTCTTCCATGCAAAACATGTTCTGATAGGCTCTAGTTTATGGAGTCCAACTAGATCATGACACACCCTTTATAATATCTAGAAATTTTCATTCCCAATTATCCTAATGGATGGTAATCGACTCTCATGTACCTGGTCGACCTGCTCAAATTTACAATCAATTAAACCATAATTAAATCGGGGTTTTTGTTTATACAAAAGCATATATACTGTACCTGCAATATTAAACTTTTTCAAACATATATAACGAGCGCATAAGGTCATAGAAGAAAATATGAAACTGACTATAGATAAATCAGTTTATTTCGCTGTGGTTTTTGTTTCTGTTCACAAGTGGATATTGCGCCAGTGTGAAGCCACAACATTCACGTGTTTGCAGTCTACAGATTCTAATTCTAGGGGGGAGGAGGCGACAAACTGTGCAAAGTTGAGAATCCTACCACGTATAAACTGAAGCTAGAGTCACCTGGTTACTGTGGGGTATAATTTTGCGACTATTATACCAATCTGTTCAAATTTTCGTTTTAATTTTTGATTAATTAGACAGTATACTTTTGAATTGTTGTGATAAGTTATAAAAGAAATGTTTTTGAGAAAACGATTATCCGCCTGTAGTGAAATAAATGCTAAACGTATGATGACGCTTTGTTTCATCTGATAAATTATATAAAGTGAAAAATATTACGAAAGATGCGCGTGTTATATATCATTCATAATGATTTTAGCATGGCAGGTAGTATGTAGGCTTCTTTAAAACTCTTAAGCGACTCCTTAAGTCACAAGGCTGCAATTTAAAGACTTTCCAGGACTGTCTGATCCAACAAATGAAAAAAAAAAAAAAAAAAAAAAATGAAAACATCCCCTCTAGACACGACATCGAAGGAATGCATTCAAGGAATAGAAGAAAAGAAATTTCGCCATTTGGAATTGCCAAATTTCACTAAAATAACACCACCTCCATTTGTTGGAACAGTTTTACCATGGACAAGTTTTATCATTGCGAGTATCACCTTTGGGATCGTCATAATAGGGAATGGATCAACCCACAATTGGTTGTCCATTGATGAAAAATCGTAGAAATACAGGCAGACGAGAGCAAAAGCATCAGAAACCCTGTTAAGAAGAAGAAGAGAGATTGCAACGTGTATCGTTCGTCAACTCCGCAGCTTCAGGGCCATCTTAAATGGCTCATCCTTCGGTAGTTTGCACGTGGCTATCATAACTGAGAAGAATCGTAAACAGTGCATAGCTGCCATGTTTGGTGGTGGTGGTGGTGGTGGTGGTGGGGTAGGAGAGGGGTTAACACCATTATGTACCAGCCACACGTACAGTGTATCCTCTCAAATCCTAGTTCCCGTCATGGTGGAAAAGCCGTCGTCCAGGTGGTCCGACATAATCTGGGGGCTGGGCGGAGGCGAGCAACCCAGGCTCTTGCCAATACCCGAATCGGAGCTTGCAGAGTGGTTCCTCTCCTTGCACAGGCCACGCTTTGGTGGGCAGTGCAGGAGGACAGGTGTGGTGGGCACGGGGGTGGTGGGTCCGCTGCGGCTGCCTCGCTGGTCCTGCTTCTCATTTACTCTCAGGTGCATCTCCTTGTTGGTTCCGTCCCCGCAAGAGAAGTTTAGTTCCCGGCCAGAGTTGATGCCCACACCCAAGAATGGTGAGTTGCACAGGGACTGTGGCGTCGGGGTGCACGGTGTGGGCAGCCGCCGCTCGCATGACAGATTGCCTCCCGTCAGGCTTGCGAACGGGATGCGATACAGGCGAAGGGGCTTCCCGTCACCATTTGCTAAGGAGAGATCTGAAGTCAGTGTTGAGTAAGAGTAAGAGGAGGAAAAATAACAAATTACAGCTATCAATTATCCAAAAATTAAGAAATTAGTTTGTTTTCTGGTTCTGTGTTTTTCAGGAAAGCACATATCTAGTTATAGAAAATTGACTTATTTTTATAACATGAATTATAATTAATGGACAATTTTTTAGCAAAACAATAAGCTTGTTTTACAAATATTCATTTCAGAAATTGAAATAATAGTGAGATTCCATTGTTATTTCATTGGAAAGAATATACAACAGGGAAAGATATACTTCTGGAATTAAGATTTATGCATACAATTTTTTTCTTCCAAATCCACACAAAATACAAAATAAAAACTTACAGTGAGGAGACGCTGGAGGTGAAAGACTTGGATCTCTTTCTAGCTTGTCCACTTTGATGAACTCTCTTCTGATTTGGAAAAATTCAGGTGCAGTCGTACAGAAGTATATGTCGTTCTAGTAAACAAAACATTAAAATTATAGTGGCAATCCTTAACATGTCTTATGGGATGTGAGAATAATTAGAAAGAGGTTTACCTTTGAACTAACGAGTTTTAGCCTTGGCATCACCATCGTCTGAATCAGATTCCCATTAATAATTAACCTAATTTCGATGGTATCAGTCGTAAATGCCAAAATGTAGGGAAAGGCACAAACTAACGGGCAGAATACAAATCAATTAAATGCTAATAAAGTCCAGGCATTAGTAGCTAACAACAATGCCATTGTTCTCGCCATACCAATCGCATCGGGCACAGATGTCCATTGAAAGTCAAACTCATTAGAAGATTCATCAGACAATTTTTGGAAATGCGACGTATCTTAAAAAATAAATATCATAAAATCGTTAGATTTATTTCGCCAAACATTAGCATCGCGAACTATTACAAAATTTTTGAACTTACGATTGTAACATAGCAGTAATTCAGCCTCCTCATCTTCGTATATATCTACAGCGGTGACAAGGTGAACCTTGAAGGCACAAAAGTCAGATTACTATTTAGCATTTAATTTAATTTCAAACCTCATTGTTTTTCTAAAATCATGTCATTTCCGATATACATGCGATGTTAAAAGTAATCTTCCCTGAATTTTGTGCTGTAAAGATGTTTACAAGAGCAAAGGGGATAAATTTGAAATTTTTTTTGGTACATTATACATTTCTTTTAATGAAAAAAGTAATATTTTCAGCAAATAATTAAAAGTGAGATTTGCTTCAGAAAACTAGGGACAATTTTCTTAAAAAAGAATATTTTGAAGAAAGCGTTTGTTTAAATTTCGCGCGCTTTTTGAAAACATTTCCTAGAATTTTTAAACTTTTATGCTATTCAAAGATCATATTTATTTTGTTAATAGGTCATCTCACCTTATTTGCATCCACTTGGTGCAATTTTGAGATTTCGCCTGTTTTTTCGTTGATCAGATCAAACTGGTGCCTATAGCCTACGCATATTTGATTATCGTCACCAGCAGTTGGACTGTCCACTAATGTCAACAGTATCGGCGAGTCATTAACGGAGAGCTCCTGCCATAAAGCATTATCAAAAGGAAATCTTTTTTAAAACACAGTTCTCACACGAACTATAATTCGAGTAAGTAAAATGGCTACCAACCCTAATGTACTGAAATCCATCGATAGTGTCCGTGTCAGAGGAAGCACACCATGCTGTCCAAGCCGCAGAATGTCGCCACTGCATCACCAGAAGCTTCCTTCCATTAGCCACAACCACTCTCAGATGACTGCCACCTGGGCGGCTTATGGCATACAAATGACAGCCTATAAAATCAAATCTCCCAGTTTAGAAACGTCCACAACTGTGTTAACAACTTATAAGACAGCCAACTAATCCAATAAATGGGAAATTCGCTTCTGAAAATAATTTCTTTCATCGAATTTGCATTGGAATCATTACAAATGGAATACGTAATCTGTAGTGTTTGAATTTGGATTCACTGATGTATTAAATGACTCAGCCATTGTAAAATTGCAAAAATAACTCTGGAAATGTTTACTTTAAAATAATAAAGTCAAATATTTCTAAAAATAATGTCTCTCATTTCCAGGATTTGATTGAAATGGAAAACCTTTGGTCCTATCCAATCTATGGTCCTTCAAGTCGGCTTTGCTTCTGACAAATCCCATGTTGATGTCGTCGAAATCGGATAACCGAAAAACGTGAACTTTACTATCCCGTCCTGAAACGAAAATAGCAAAACAAAAAAATGTTAATCCATGAAACAAAGCTGTCGTACCATAGAGTGAGATTAAATTAGATTCTTGCCTTTTTCAGTGCGAAATAAAAGAATCCCATGAGCTTCAACAACATGTAATTGTTTCACTTGGATAGATTTATCGAAAATTAATCGATGTGATGCACCTTCTGTAAACCATAAAACAGGCTTCGATTAAGTGATGATCAAATATCTCAAAGTAGTAATTTAAAAAAAAATATGATTATAAGAGGGGTGTTTGAAAACTCCTTGGCTTGCTCAACATAACGTTTCATCTGTACATCATGATACAAACTTTTTTAATAAACGATTTATTAAAATAAAGTCAAGGCAACAAAACTATGAAAATCAGTAGGCTTTTTTTTGAAACAGAGGAAGCGCTCCTTAAAGAAAACCCAATTTACAACCTTTTTAAACAGTTTAATAAAGAACTTTTGGCATTAATGCAAAAAAATATGAAGTTAAATTCACCTTCAACATCAAATATTCCCGACTCGGTTGCAAGAATGAGTCGATTATCACCCCAAGAATCTCCGCAAATCAAATCGTATGGAAAGTCTGGATAAAAACACTGTGGTTCCCAAGGCTGAAAAGGAAATGTGTACTCTAGTATACCATTCTTCAACAAGAATTATGCAACTATACAAATTAAAACAAACAATGCAACAATGCACAATCAAAACAACCCTAAAGAGATTTACCTCGCATTTGAAAAGACTAGTAGTTGCTAAACTCGTAGGAGCATCGCCTTTCACAATCGTGTCCAGTTTTAATGCCTAAAACGAATGGTAAACGAATTAATTTAGTCAAAAAGGGTTAAATGAATTACAAAATATGAAAATATGACACCTACCTGGCCAAACCGGACAAATTCCACTTGCCGTGCTTCTTCCTTTCGCCGGTTCCCTCTGGGAGGTTCAGGAAGGACATCACTAAACGCACGGCGGTTGAGCATGGTCTAAACGAGAACGTTTTTTAAGCAATAGTAATTAAAATTTAACAATACAAGTTTAAAAGTTTCCAGGAATTTACCGAGCGATTTTCTGACGTGTGTTCGGTGAAAAGGTCCTTAATAAGCATATCCAGTGTACGTTCTCTTTTCTGAGAAAACGTTGGCGTATTAAACGCAGCTTTCTCTCCGTTGATTACTAATAAGAAGCAACGTCAGTTAAACCAATGATCAATGAGAAAAACGAGAAACTCGAATTTTATATGGACCTTACTTACATTTAACCAAAAGGAATTCCCTAAATTCTTCGTGATTGTGAAACACAGGTGGGCAGGGTAAGGTAGGTCCAAACAAGGGTACTGTTTCTTCAGAGAACATGGACAACCTGTACGCATCTTCATTTTTTACATAACTAATAATAGCGAAAATGTCTGAACATTTTAATTAAGGTCGTACTGCATAATGCAAGCATCGCAAAATCATGCAGAAATGGATACCGACAGATCAAATGTGATGGCGTACAAATAATAAAGGTAATTATAGTATACATATAAAGTACATATTACTGGCAGTATGCAATATATACAAAATGTGTAAATACAGATTATTATATGTAAGTGAATTTTGAAATTACTTTTTAATTTTCAATAAATGGTGGACATGTTTAAGGAGGCCCACTTCATCAGTGACAAAAGCCAGTAACAAAATGTAAATAAATGTTTGACACAAACTTGATTATTACGTTGCTTTTCTTGACAAAAACTAAATTTTGAATGTTATTTTGGGGGCTGTGCCACGCTTTTCATAGTGCATACATCGAGTCCAAAACTTAAGCAGGTAAGTCAGTTTCACATTCTCAAATTGCATGACGCATTGTTTCTATCGATTTTATGAAATTGTAGTAAAAATCTCAAATTCTCCTGTCAAACTCAAGGGATATACGAATTCAATGAGATATAGGATCTATGTTGACCGATAACGCTATTAAAGCGTACGAAAAGATACGTGTAAACTGGGATTTAATCATGGTTGGTTTGAAGTGACCGATGTCTTCGGACTCTCCTTCCACATAAATGATGTTGACAATGTCGTTTCCGATATGCCTTTTTCTTTCAACCTTTTGTGTGAAAACAACAGAAAATCAGTTGCCAATAGATACACCTTCTGATATATCGAAATACATGTAAATTCAGGGGAAGCTGCCCACTAAGCTTTACTAGATAAACACTATACATGGAAAGTTATTTGAAAATTCATTACTGCCTACAAATTGACTATTTTTAAAAATGTTGCGAACAGATGAGAAGATACATTGCATAAAATTACATTATACAAAAAGATTCAGCGTATATAAAGTGTCTTATCAGAACTATTATCTAATTCCTGCAAAGAATTTGAATATTTACCAGACATACGAGCTTACATATTTTATGCAATTTAATTGCAAGCATTAATTAAAGTGCACTGCAATTAATCAGCAATAAAAAATTATGAAAATTATTAAAAATAGCAACCTTACACAAATTAAATTCATTGCTTATTATATTTGAAATATACTTTTATCACAACCTACGCTGTTAGAGTTAATCCTATCATAAATATGTATCCTATTGCGTTATGTACCTACATCAAAAACAATTTCCAAAAGAATTTTTTCTTTCTGTAGAACATTGCAATAACGCAGTTTGCGAAGAATTTATTCGACGTGGGTGGTTAATAAGACTGAATTTTTACCTGCTGTTTGTTGTCCTTCGAATACGGCAATAACGTCGAAACATGAAACATGATTTCGTGCCCCTCGAAAATGGTACAAACGGAATATTTACCCGTCATATCTCCTGCAAAAGAAATAAGAAACCATGTTCGTGCTTGTTTTAATAAAAATAAGCAAAATAAAAAAAATTCAAATGAGAAAAACAATCCCATATATACCTTTAACATCCAATCCGCCTCTATATTTGTCCCATCCTTTCAAGCGCACTTTATCACCTAGAAGACTGGTAAACCTATCAAATTCTCTACTTCCAATTTCTGTAAAAAATCAAGAGAAACGATGAAATTAGTTTTTGTTGCATGTTGCGTGTCGCGCTAACCCAAAAAGAAATATTAATAATGTTTTACGAAAGATCATAGAACAACGCAGATATGACTAAAATAACAAATGAGGATTCAACGTATATAATTAAAAGATATTTTCATGTAAAAAAACTCATCTACGTGAAATTTTATGAAATGAAGTAAGATATAAAGGACGTGAAAATGTAAGTTTAAAGATAAGCACTACCTTGTAACTTTTCATAAACCAAAAAAACCCCAACCATTTAAGACTAAAAACAAATACATCTCATTTATCTCCCTGTATGAAATAAATCATGTAGTTGCAGCATTAGAAAATGTAATTAAATCATTAATCTATTTAATCGATTGAAAGATTTAGAGAACAAGTAACGCTTTGATATTAAACTTACATACCGACTTGATGTATTTGTTACTGGTATCTTGTTTTAGGATATTTTATACAATATTAATAACTTTTATTGGTGAACACTCTGTATTTGTACAAGTACACGTTTCAATGCAACTAAGAAGTGATGAAAACTAAATATACATTGAGTTTCAGACTTACTTATTCATGGTTAATGTCCCTCAATATTGTATTATTTAATTTTGATATATTTTTCAATAACAATAAACTTTAAAGTACACAAGATATCGGTGACCAGATGAATAAATATTATACTGCTTATAAATGTACATATAAAATTGATTTATTAAAAAAAATATACTGCTTAAACGTTCTACCCTTGCTCGTCATATTGACTTTATGATCATCTGATTCAACTATTACAATAGTAGAGTGGAAAAAATACAACATATGTAGCGAATGATTATTATATTCATGTTTAATACTATGTATGGAAAATATTCAATTCTTCAAATACTGCGGAAAATATGTATAGCAACAACAAAAAAACCGACGGTTTAAAAAAATCATGACCAAAATACATCAAGACGTGGGTTTGTTGAGCGTCGACATATTTCATACAAAAACCTTTCAGTGGATAATGATCATATTTGTGCATAAATGGGGAAAAATATTCGAGCCGTAAGATAGGTTTGAAATAAAGAGATTTATAACTTTTAATCTTTATTCTATCATGCCCACGATGGAAAATTTAAAAAAAGCATTCAGCGTCACCATGAAAAATTAGCTGCAATCCATTATCGATCTCAAAAACGCAGAAATAAGCGTCATTTTCCACTTGTTATATGGGGCAAAAAAACTAAAAATTCGCTGAAATTATTGTCAAAGGAGGTTCTAATTCATATTGTGATGCTTCACTGAGGCAAATAAAGAAAATAAATTGATGCCAGGGTTTGCTTTTACTTTTCCTATTTCATGCATGATTCAGCGTGTACTTAATAAGGGTTTCTGAACAATGTACGTCTGAAAATTTTAAAAATACAGGATGTTTATAAACATAATCTGATGCATACATTGCTGGTGTTGCCTAGTGAATAACGTAGCTTACCAAATAAATGACTATATTGATTATTATTATCTTTTTAAAGCGACGCGACGTTTGTAATGTACACAAAGTGGGATTCAAGAGTGGCTCCGAGATGAAAACAAAGAGAAACTGAAATTTTATGCACACGAGGCCAAAACTGAAACCCTTTTGTATACCTAACATAGAAAATGTATCTATTCAAATCTAAGGGGCTATTGACACGCAAAATATCGAATCTCATATTCCAATTATATGGACATTCAGTTAGTGAAAAGTTAAAAAGTACAAAAGCCATAATTGATATTTTGGTTTCTCGTATGTATGCAACCTTTCATAGCTGAAATGCATGGCAGGAAAGGTATACAGTGAAAGGTATACATGAGGTATACAGTGTACATTGTTAAGTGAGCTTCTCTGCCATGTATTCGTGCTATGCAAGGTTGTATACACAAAAAAAACATAAAAATATAACTTTGCCCAACATATGGAGGTTACGATGAGTATTGCATTTTTTTGAAAAACCCCTGTCAATTTGTAAAGGGTCAAAGTAGGTTAACAGCCTCTGACTAGCAATTCGCTGACTTCGTCGCATATAGAAAGAGATCCAAGATAGGAATGGCGGTTGTCGAGACATTTCTCGAAATTTGAATTATTTTTTTCTCACGTTGCTGGGTTTTTATAGACTATAAGAAACGACTGAAGAAGTGCTAGAACTGTACGTTTATCCGAGCAATATCTTCCGTCTTTCATGTACAATAAAGGGTGCTTGTTTTTTTATGTAATAGGAGGTATTTATTTCAAATATACTGGCGAATCTAACCTTTTCTTATGCTATATGTATGTTTGCGTTTAAGTAGCAGAAGTTTAAGGTAGTAAACAGTTTTAGCATGCCAACGTCTTTATACTTACCTTAACTTTAATGGCGGGAAGGTAGGAGCCACGCATTTAACTATCCAATGAATTAACTGAACGTAATGAGTGCACATGCGTGGTACTTCTATTACCGCCATTAAAGTTAAGGTAAGTATAAAGACGTTGGCATGCTCAAACTGTCTAGTTTTGATGCCTATTTACTATGCTTTAAATTCGAAAAGTTGACAAAAAATTTGTTAGAATCGAATAAAAGTTTACACATTTTTGTATCATTCAAAACGAGGATCAATTTCTGTTTTAGTAAAGGCTTAGTGAATGTTCCTAACCAATTCTATTAGGGTGGTGAAACTTACCGTTGCTGTACATCTCGTCGTCCGTCGTTTGTCCAGCTTTAGCGTACAAAACTCCAAATTTGAAATTTACCGATCCCTACAAAAAAAAAAAAAGAAATTATTACTTTTATGTGAATTTTTTAAGGATGCGAATGTTTTTAAGAGTGTGACGCGTTTGTTTAAAGCTTTCAGAGGAAATCTCAGAAAAACAAAAGCATGTTTATTCAACAAAGAAAGTTTGATGTCCAAATTTTTCTATTTGTTTAGCAAATATTCTAATGTGGAATCTCTTGACTATAAAATCCCACCAAAAAAACGGTGTCGTATCAATAGTCATGGAATCCTTAATACATTTATCACTTTTCTTTGTAACGGTCAAGATGGTCTACCGCAATGCAAGTGAAGTTCTGTGTCCAGACCAATATCTTGTCACCTCATTCCACAGGGAAATTTGATGTCCAGTCTCTTTATTTTTGGTGTTGTATTCTGGGGAGGATGCTGGATCTACGCATCTATCCTTTGATCTCGCTAACTTCCAAAAGAAGGTTGGATGTGGCTATCATTGTTTAGGTCTTGCTTTCCATGAGGGAATTTCGATGACCAGCCTATCTTTTGTTCTTGATTCCCGCAAATAAAGTGTGATATTCAGACCCGATTTTTCGGTTTCCCATCCCATTGGGAAATTTGACGTCCAAGATAATTTACGATGCACTCGCAAAAACACCTGACCACCAGTACGTTGAAATCAAAGGTTCATTCAAGCCGAACCTTAACAGATTCAATTACTATTTTATTCAATATTTCATTACTGCTGTAAAATAAATTAGCCAATGCTAAAACGCAGAAATTCACAAATGGTTGAACTATACATGCATTTAAACTATGCTTACTTCTCAACATAAAAACTTACTTTCCTCATTACTAAACAATTTCTAAATTGCTTACAAGTGAATTTAATTTAATACTAAGTTTAAAATGGTCATCAATTCAAAATATTTTTCATAAAACTCTTGGATATAATTCAAAATAGGTATAAACGAATTCTTTAATTACTACTTCTGTATAAGGTAACCAAAAGTTATAATTACTTCTAAGGTTACCAAAGCTATATTTATATAGATATAAAGTGTAAGGTAACCACTAATTTAAACGGATTCACTATCAGATATTTTAGAAACGAAATGTATCTTTCATTTTGTAGTATATATGCACTTCAAATAAAACGATTTGATTCAAGATTTTGCTTTACGCTGAGTTAATCTATATAAAAAAGTATTTTTTGTACCTTGGAACCCTGATGGTTCCAGGATTCACCAAAGTTTAAGATAAACTGGTAAAATAAAAAAGTTCTGCATGCTTGTAAAATAAAATGCTATTCAAATACTCTGCATCAGCCTCTTTAAAATGCAACGATCTTGGATGTCAAATCTACAAGCCCCAGTGGCATATTTTTTTAATACCATGAAAAACAGCCAGTTTCTCCTTCAACGTGATCCCTCGTAAATTTCTTTTCAATACCACAACGTTTTCTTCTGCTCGGAAGGATACCGCCTATGGAATTGAATCTTAGCCGACATACATTTACTCATGTGTAGTATGTATTCAGTTGGCACACAACACACAGTAAGAGAGTACACAGAAGACGGAGGAAATAATGGAATTTACATAAAAATTTTGAAAGAAGCGGAGGAACCGAGAATTCCACAACCAAAAATCGTCCTATTGTGGTTTTGATTTAAACCCATGGCTTCATTGTTACAGTGTCAGCCACATGTGAAAGTCACTCGTTTGAATATAACAATGTGTTTAGTTTTTTCTGTAAATATTTAACAAGAGAACCCACGAATTGCTTTGATTTCTTGAATAAAAAAATAACCCCGCTCTTACGCCATTTTCATTGATATATCTTAAACTAGTATTGAAATGACATAATTACCTCTTGCTCTTCCAACAATAAAAGATCCTGAAATATATAAAATTATGCAATTTCAGAATTCTGACATTGGAAATAAAAATTGCAGTAAAACAAAGGGCAAAGAGTACTTTTATGGATTTTATATCCATGTTCACGCATACATACTTTCAGTCAATTTGAAAAAAAAAAATTCCATAAAAATGAAACGTGCTTATTATTAATAAAACGAAAATTTATAGCTTTAGATCTGGTAATAAAATGCTCAGGTCTTTTTCAAAGTTTTATTTGGCATGTTTCGTGAAATTGTGTGTGTACTATTCGTTTGACTCTGCTAGGTTTTTGAACGTTCATATGAATAACACAAATGCAAATATCACAAAAACCAGGTTAATTAATTATCATTTGGTAACAATACGGTCATGTTTACAACAAAAAACTCGTCAACATAGGGAACCTGACTAAAATAGAGCGTGGTCATATTTTATTCGCCACTATTCTTGCTAAACCCTACTTTTTAATCCATTGACATTGACTAAAGTTTTAAAATTAATAAATTACTAGTTATTAAAATTTTTATTTATTAAATATTCATAAATTAGAGCGGAATTCGTGGATTAATTTGACAAAAATCTTGCAAAACCTTATTGTAGTTAACGTTTTTTAACAATTAGAGAGATTGCGTCAGCCAACGCCTTAACGTTAACCTTAACGTTAGAGGCGGGAGGGAGGAATCACGGACTGAACTATCCAATGAACTAACGGAACGTCCCGCCTCTAACATTAAGGTTAACATTAAGGCGTTGGTTGGCTCAATTTCTCTATTAATTCAAATTTTCAAACGTAGAATAAAACAATTTAAAAATGCACGTATCGTAGTAAATTATGTAAAATTAATAAAATTACAAATTAGGTAAGTTTTAAAATGCCGGTCACCTTCTGGATTTCTGGAGCAAATATTTCTTTTGGTCCTTTCTCCATTTTTTCCATGTTTAGAAAATTACTGTAAATACATTAGCCGTGGTCATTTATTTAAAGCCAACAAAAGAATGATAAATTTGACAACCGATCGCTCTAACATTTGTTTGTTGGAGTACGGTTCTTTAAAGAGCACTTTATACCTGAAGTGTAATTCGCAATTTTTTTTACCTTAATATTGATTTCACAGTCATTGGCTTGTTTGGAGAATGAGAAATACATATCTTCTGAGCACCCTAAAAGAAAATAATTGCCACATTTTTAGAGAAAAAACACGGATACTCCAACTTTTGACTTTTTTTCTCTAAAATGCTCACATACCGTTCTTTTCCATAGAATTGCACGATATTGTGGGACACATTGATTATTGGAGTCGGTCAAAACCACAGACAAGAAAAATGGCGTCTTATCAGCGTCGGCACCGACGTAGTTTTGATGAACTAAAATCAACAAAAAAAAATTCCACTTAAAACGATGGTGAAGTAACAATCAAGAGATGTCATGCACTAGAAATTAGATCAAACAAAACTAAAAAAGCATTTTTGCCTACATAGAAACATTTACTAGGTACTGCATAAGCTTATTTAGAGTGGAAACCCTGGGGCTCATATAAACATAGAAACGTTCATTAAATTAGTAGCGAATTTTATTACATTCAGTAATACTATAAATTTTCAATGCATCAGAAATCACGCTGAAAGATGCAGCAAATCGGACATTACTGATGAAAGTATCCGCCACAGGATACAACAACATTCCTCAAAATTTGCAGATGATATGTAGATTTGGATTACGCAAATTTCCACTGTTATGGCTGTTGTAAAAGGTTTATCTTTTTGGGCGGTAGCATTCATATGTAGTGAAACAACGATATTTTTTTTACGTCTGACTTTAATTAAACTTTTTTTTGTACCCATGTAGAAAGCTTGTATAGTGAATTTATTGCATTCGATGTAACGAAACTGATTTTTTGTGTGCTAATTTCGTCACCCGTACCAGCCCAAATTTCTCCAAATATTAATAAAATTAGCACCGATCAGTGAACGTGTTCGAGTGAGTTGGAAAATTGGAGATTCGAAGATAAAAAAAATTAGGAATTATGCAAAATTACGAAAGACATTATCAGCAAAGGGCAGCCAGATTTGTTAAGGATAACTACCAACATTCCGTGAATAACTTGCCTAGCGAAAGTCCAGATTTATTAATTGTTTTATTTAGCAATGATGTCTAAGTTGCTACTGACATGTTAGGAGCAATCTCTTGAAAATGGGTTCTGAGTTGAATTTAAAAACCTGTACATAAGTGTACATTTCAAGAAGGATTAAGTACCATATTTAAAAAAAATAAAAAAATGCGAAGCTGTAATAGCAGTTGGGAATTATTTTGTCCACTCTTGCCCTTGTGAGGCCGCATTCTTAGTCTTTCCTGGCGCTTCACAGCCACATACCGCAATGTGCTGTGCCGATCTTGACATACTGGCGCCTGCAACCACAGTGACCCATGACCTCCTAAAGTATGCAATGGCCAGACGGCCTTGCATTCTTGACATTCCTGAACTGGTTTTGAAATCTAGGTCACCACCAGGGGAAGGGGGCCGAATCCCCCAATAAAAAGGAGAAGCAAGTTGGACTCAGGGTAGTTTCTCGGGAGTTCGCGAGTCGGGCAGTGGTCTCAGTTTGTAGGGCAATTAGTTCTTGGCCATTTCTCTGGGACTCTTAACTTCGTTATAATCGACTTCGACCACCAGAGCTTCGCAAGCACTAAGCCGGTGACAGTTTAGCAGTTGCCATGGAAACCGATAGCTACCAGTTTTGATTGTTCACCAATTTTGCTCCTTGGCAATCCACTTTTGACTTTAATCGAAATGCGTATTCATTCCGCTGCTACGACTTTACGAAGTTAAGACGAATCGGAGCAAAAGTAAAAAAAGCAACTCTTTCTACCGTATTGGATTACTTGCCTTTTCCTAAGAAATATTTAAAATACCATCTCGTTTGATATTCGGGGTTCTCAAGGACAGGTGTTGAAGGTGAGCTATAGATCTGGAAAATGCATAAAGTTCAATGATGAGTTATGGGTTTGCGAGAGGCAATCGATAAAGCAAAGCTGACGAAGGATAATTTCTCGGTTGCACCAGCAGCCATTTACTCTTGACATAGTCGCCTGTTGCTATTGCCAACTGGCGTTGAGCTTGATCGCACATTTACCTAAAGTCAACTGGGTTTTTGTATCGACTTTCATATACCTTCGAGATACGCAAGTCTACCGAAAAGCATGGTTGAATCTCACATTTGTCGAAAGGTTTTGATTACTCGAAGTGTAAAAACAAAAATGTGACAAGACCAATGCAACTGAGGTAAAATACAGAAAATATAGATGCCAATAAATAAGTAAATAAACGACTATCAATGCAAGTGCATTACAAGCCCAAATGTCATTAGATTTTATCGCTTTGCCTATCGTAGTCTACTATATGGCATGTAAACAGTGTTTTGAAATTGAAAATATCATTAGCATTCATATTCATGAAAAAAAATGCAGTGAAAATCTTTTGCATCATGTTCATTAATATCCTTAATGGTCTTGTATTTTCCCCATTTTTTTTCGAGTAATAACGAGAAAATTCAAGCTGAAATATGAAACTAACAACGTTGAATTTTTTATTTTTTTGTAATATTTGGTGAAAATGTTGCATACATGTAGAAACAACTTGTTTAGTTTGCTCAATCTCGCTTTATGTTCGTAATGTGTTCTTAAATCACCATAAATATGAGCATTAATACGAACCACTCAAGACTCATAATTTTTTTCATGTTATTTTTGCATTTGCTTGATGCTTACTTTAGAAATATTGCAAAAGCCATGTTAATATTATGTATCTATTGAATTATTTGCTCCATATACTACAACTTCGTTTAAATTACTCGCCAGCTGCTTTAATTATCACTTGGTGCAACTAGTTGCAAAACAAATTTGAAAAAAGTTTATTAAATATCACGTTTTACCTCATCTTTGTCATCTTTCAAAACAAATTGGAAAAAAGTTTATTAAATATCACGTTTTACCTCATCTTTGTCCATTCTTTCCCCGCATTCAACACGAAATCGTCTTAATTGTTGGTCCATTCCTTCGCATTCAACCTGCGCCAGCTATAAGGAAAAAAATCGAAGTTAATTACATCAAAATGCGATATTTTTCGTTTACTCATAGCTTAATAATTTATGTTAAATTCGACTCTCTATTGACCACGTAAATGCAATACTTCAAAACTAATGCGCGTTAATCATTGCACGTTATATTTCAAATGCATTTATTGGATTAAACCTTATTCAGAATCGAGTTTCCAAGATGTACTCCAATATTTTTAAAAGCAGCAGTTCTGATAAAACATACGTTCCTAACAGGTTCTGAACCTTAATAATGATAATGTGTATTCATGATTAGTGTTACCTATGTTAATTGAAAAGCGTTCAGGAGCAGAGGAACTCAGAAATGTCCACTCTATACGGTTCCAGTAGGAAATGCAGAATATGATATGCACATATGGTATTACATCAGGATAGAAACCTTCTCTAGCTAGGGACCTGATGACAGCTCCATCAGGTACCAACCACCTCAACCTGCTTCATTGATGACATTTGTTTTCAGATTTCAAAGCAATGAATCGAAATGAACGCAGAGTGGCACATGAGAGCACATTGGCTCGTCATCAAATCCTCCGTTATAAAAAAGCAGTGTGTAGCAAACTGGAGTCATCAACTGATTTCCAATGGTTTTCTTAAAAGATTCTTTAGTAGCGTTTTATTCCACCCCATGGACATTTCTCATCAACTCGGAAAACAAATATTTTATCAGCCGTAAATGTTCTATTGGGGGCATGAAATGGACAAGCAAATTTTATTTCCCAAGTTTTCAACAAAGGAGTTTTTACGTAGAGCATGAAAACGCGTTTTAATTTCCCAGTGCACAGTCGGACATCTTTTCACAAAGAAACTGTTGGGGCAAATCGGCCATTAGTGGCGGCGTGTTTCGCTAATCATGATGGGCTTGGTCTGACGCCAGAAAACAATGATGCAAAATCTGCGCTGAACCGTGCTAAAAGCCAAAGTGGTAAAGTGTCAGAGACGACGGGCGACATGGTGAATGTCCATTAGCATAAAACAAAAAAGCGACGCATGCATAAAAACAGAACATCAGTTCTATTTCCATCCTCCTTCTTCCCCCAAGCAATCTAAAACAAACTCAAGCACTTACAGAGGATTTTACGAGCAAACTGCATGTACCTTACGTACACTCCAAACAACTTTAAAATTGCTTAACGTTTACTGCATATTGAAGAACAATTCGAAAAAAAATGTGAAAAACGGCTAAAGAAGATTTAGAATACTGGATCTCCTCGATATACTTTATAGCAGGGTGTTGAACATTTTTTTTTAAAGCCGGGGTCACAAGTCGTCACTAAATTTGAACAGAGCGTCAAAACCATATACCCATTATACTCTATATTCCTACATGTAATCTAAGATAAAGAAAAGGGAATTTTGGTTGGAATCCCTCGTACAATTTTAGTAATATACTACATATATATAAGTACTTTGTATGTAAGCTATGCACAAACATTTTTCTCTCCATAGAAACATATCTAAGTACACGGTGCGTCTTAGAATCGCGGTCCTGTCTTAAGCCATGTTCAATCCAGTCGATAATCGCCGGATACATGAATCCAACGACTTAGAAACATCATTGTCTTCTACATCTTGATACTTGTGACCAAAAAACGTGTACGGTATCTGCATACATGTGTTCAACGATGTTGCACATTAGTACACTGAAAAGATAAACTTCCTTCTTTCTTGGACTCGTAGCTTTTTTTCTTCTGATGGTGGTACTGAAATTAATGTGCGTCTTACAATCGATGAAATACGAAGACAAATTTTGAAATCTTGACCACCTCTCGTATTTAACTCGTATTTATATGGACTTGAATTGAAATACGGCTAGAAACACTTATTGTATTACACATTAAACTGTTTTTCCATTCACTTCACCTGCACCTATACATTATGGAAAAAATACCTATCATTTGCAGGTGTATTTTATGTGTATTCAGAGACTCGGCACATCGGATGTCACGAAGTAAATAAATCGGAAACTACCACAGACTGAGATGCACAGTAAACTATGTATTTCCTTTTTCCATTCTGCATCAAATGGAAGCGTACAAAGAAAATTCCCCTCATTTTTTGTTTATCCAATTTCGTTTTTTGCAGTGGCATTCGTTTCAATTGACTATAGGTTTTTGTAAGGTTATAGGATGGGCACAAAGGCATATAAGCAAGCATTGATCAATATCTCCTCTTCTCATGGATTCCGTTATTATTTGTTAAGGAACCAGACATTATTTTAGGAATAGTTGGTAGTGAAAAATGTTTCCATGGCAACAATAAACAAAACTGGCCTACGCTGTCCACACTCCAGACGTTTTTCATCATCACGCATGGCATGCCCCTCTCATCCCTTCTTGTAAACATAGTGTTGATTTGATAAGTTAGTTGTGTCATTCCCTAATTCCTAACCGAAAAGGACTTGAAGGACGCAGAGTCAGAATAAAACGAAATAGCCGCTGCATCTTCCAGCGCACAAAAACGTGTAAAGAGATATTAAGACGTCCGACATTTTATGGAAATCGGATATAGTATATGATGGACTCAAAGCACATGAGTCACTGATTCACACAAACTGATCTGATTTACCAGCTTCGTTAAGGGCAAATTAGCTTCATCTTAAGCATTATAGATTGCAGCGCCATTTCTAGAGATACAAATGGAACATGATCAATACTCAGAAACTTAAGTTTCAAGTTTATCTTAGTGCATCATCTAAGACGTTGTCATGACGATACAACCAATCTTGCGACACTCTGCAGCGCCATTTATAAAAATGCCCTTCAAGGTCCCAGCAAGAAAACAGCCTCAATTCGACTTAGCACCCCCTAGTGGCGTTCGTAGAATGACCCGATCATATACAGCATACCATGACTATAGGGTACAGAGAATAAATATAATTCCACCTTCATAATGACAGTGTTTTTTGCATCAATAGTGACATTATTAAAAAATATTCTAAAAATTGGTCACTATTGCCATGCTGAAGACTCGTTCTCCACCAGGTGGTGCTGAACCGAAACAAGGTTAATCAAGGCCAATGCAGGTGCCGTCGACATTGAAATATTTATAGTGGTCACAGAGCCATCTATGGACATATGTGTATGCCATAAAAAATCATGGTTGGAGACTAGATGATGACATTATTGGAAATGCATCTAACGTACACGCTTGCAATACGATATTTTCAGGACTTTTATTTTTGATGAGCTGCCAGAAACAAATGTATTTTCCCCAAGAAAAAAAAGTACTGTTCATTATAAAAAAATGGGATAAAAAATAAGACGTTGACCAGTAAGATGTGGGTTTATGCACTTCAATAACTCGACGTCGACCATTGTCCGCAAGAGAAATAAGAAAAAGCAATTGCGAACAACGTGATGTGGGAGCCTGAACGACGATATTCTCGTTTGAACAGCCATCAGGTAATACATTAGCCGGACGTTGTCCATAGTCGATGTGGATATGCTGACCACGCTGATGATTTGTTGACCAAACTGGCATGTGACCTATGATTCACTTTGGCATTCAAGACAGCGAAATTAAACCGCAGCTGCTAATAAAACTGAGCTTTTTGTCTGCCTTTCCCCTTGCAAGAGTTCAACGAAACTTCTCGAGAAAGACAATCAAACGAATGTCTTCCAACAATACAATGAAAGATTTATTTCCCGAGAGAAACGGGCGTTTTTCGCAAAAACAGAGGAAACGAGACAACATCGGCTTGGTTAGAAGTGGGGGAAAAAACGAACAAATGAAATTTGTGAGATAAGCCTATACGTTGGGCACGTGGGTTTTGACTAAGATGGATTCCAGTCCGATAATTTGTTGGACAGTAGTTGTTTAAGGTGGCGTCAGTTCACTTTTTTGACCAAAATACTATTGTAGAGTCGAAAAATGATGTTAGGTCCGAAGCTTGAGATCTTAGGATTTACAAATAATCGATTCGTCTTCTGGTTGATGAATAACCAAGGCCAGAAATGGATTTTTAGTGGTTTTGAAGGGTGGCGCCATCGAGCGAGAACATGAGACAACGGAAATCGGAACGCCACTATATCCAGCATTGTATTTCATTGGTTCATGGTTACACGGTTTCATTATGGAACCCTCAGTTTGATAGGTATAAAACCAAGGCCTCCAGACGAGACCATACAATCCTGAGACAACAAAGCACTTATAAATAAACTAACGACAACTTGGGCGACAAATTCAATATAGGCGACTTTTTCATTAAACAATCAGACGTTCTAATAAGTATTAATTTTTTTAACTCGTGTAACTAAGTTACCAAAACGAAAAAAAAAAAAAAAGATGAGTAAAAAAATAATTGTAAATTTTGTAACATTTCCCAAATGGATTGCACGTTATTACCTGGACTATTTAAATGGAGATCAACATTTTCATAACATTCGTTATAATTATGTGTGTTTTATCGATTTTTCTCGTTTATGCACGTATCGCTCAAGAAGCTTTAAGAACGACGTCTAATAAAAATATTTGAATAGACTAAGGATAGCAAAGAAATTTCAATTAAATATACATATGTGGTTTAGCATATGTATGGAAAAATTGTATACGTCGCAACTTTGCGGCGTGGGCTCAAGATGACATTGGCCTTGTAATTGTGCAGAATTTATTTAGCGATTTATTTAACGATCATGGTTTTGTATAATGTTTTTGTGAAATATTTCAGGAAAAAATATTTGCAATAAAAACCTGTAATAGATTGTTAAACTGTAAGCAATTTTGTTAACAAGATGTAAGTTTTTATAAGAGTATAGAGTAGAGAGATGTAATCTTGATATATATATTGCTTTAAACATAAAAAATGAGAACAATTCTAGCAAAGGAATGATGCCTACATGAAAAGGACTTTGCAAACTTAGAAGAATTTGCATAGTAGAAGATTTTTTTAACGGTGGTATAAACTAGCGTGGAAGGAACCTTAAATATTTTAAAGAGGCGCACTATTTTCGCATTGTGCAAAAATATACTATATCAGCATGATAAAGTAAGTATTAAGACAAGCCAAAACTACTGATGGTGGTTTTGGTTTTTGATGAAACATTTCCCAAAGTTGGCAATGAAAATCTGTCAAACATTTTCAAATGCTGATATATATATATAATCTTTTGAAAGCATCACCAACATGTAACTATTTAAAATGCCATTACTTTGTACAATTCCATTAGCATTCCATTACATTAGCATTAAATACATATGTCAATTTTCCGCATTGCATGAGGTTGAATACAAAAAGAAGATACAGGACTAAAGCTATTTAGAATTCACAACATTTAGTTTAACTATAAACCATATTTTATACGAACTACTTTGATAGTTTTTCTTAGATCGTTTTTAGAACGAATTATGTAAATAAAAACAATCATGAACACATATTTGAAAAACTGCAAAAATAATACATCGGTAATTTTTTGGCGTTTACACGCATTTGGCATTTCATAGAATTTAACAATACCTCTCATAGATAAAAAAGTCAAAATGTCGCAATTTTTAGTAGCATTCGCAATGAATTTCATGGATTATATGTTAATTACGAAGTAGATACTAAAGGCTTATTTACGTAAGCTGCAACTATAATTGGCTGTGCGCGTACCGTATATAATCTTAATTTTGAAATAGCATCGGGATTATTTATTCATCACTTCCATTACGATGGCACGGGATTTACGACCAAATTTCAAAGTGCTCGTAACAAAATAAGCGTAACGAGCGCAAACAGTAAAAATTTAACAACTGTGGATATGTTATTCGACGCAACGAGCAAATTTGACATAAAAAATGTACACCATTTCAAGTTAGAAACACACGCTGCCCGCATTCTAGACATGATTATCGCATACCCTTATGCAAAAACAAGTGTCATACTTCTTTGTGTTTCTATCGATTTCATAGAGGGGTCTTAAACAACCACAGATGGAACCATAGTCACCTAAAACACACCTCATCCACTAGAACAACCTTTCCCCAAATAAATATGGACAAGGAACCCCTATAAATATGTTGGATGTGTAATGTTCTGATCCTTAGCATCTCACTTTTATCGCGGATCCCTATTCTATCCCTATCCCTATCCCTATTCGGAAAATAGCAGCATAAAAAGACCAAAGACGAGTGGCTAAGCACTTTGAATTAGTTTGAAATAAACGTTTTAATCTAGTAATTAGAGCGCAGGTAGACCGGATATTAAAAAGCATGTTTGGAGCGCCACCTGAGTCACTGCTCGTTACCAGTCTGCTGAGCCTATTGAAATTTTCCCTGTCCTATTAATATATTTGATCATTAACGTATTCGAGCGTGAGTGATGTGCAACGAGGATATTTTGCTAATGAGCTGTTTACCGGAATGCAAACCCCTTTTTTTGGTGGCCAGCGTTTTAAGTGTTTACTGCCAATTAACACATGTTTTGACTCCTCGTTAAATTCTGGATATGCGAAAAACTGCACTTCACTACTTCACTGCTACTAAGCGCCGTTAACCTACTTTTTATGCAGTACTACGAGACTGACCTTAATTTGCTTCCTGAATTTTAGGACTTTTAGAATCACCTGGGTGAAACGTGCTTTATTTAATCACTTTTTTAATAAGGTTATGCAGATGATCAAAGTCCACTCATAATTCCATGTTTCTGAACAAGTTTCCATGCCATTTTCAACATATTTTAATGATAGCTAGGCAACTTCACAAAAAAGTCGTTTTTTAAGACAATAGAGAGTTTGAGCCAGCCAACGTTAACGAAACGATAACGATAACGAGAAACAGCGTTGGCGGCCCGGTATGGCATTGGAATGCCATGCTTCGCAAAGGGTAGTCCTTGACAGTTTCTCGTTATCGTTTCGTTAACGTTGGCTGGCTCAAACTCTTTATTAGAGAGATTGAGCCAGCCAACGCCTTAACGTTAATCTTAGAGGCGGGAAGGGAGGAGCCACGGACTGAACTACCCAATGAACTAACTGAAAGTCATGAGTGCAGATGCGTGGTTATTCCCTTCCCGCCTTAACGTTAAGGTTAACGTTAAGGCGTTGGCTGGCTCAAACTCTCTAATGATTTTCATTATCCTTAAATCTGAATTTCTTAAATTTAACATGCAACTCTAATCATTTATAACGTTTTAAATATCACAGAAACTTTAGGACTAATTTCCCACTTTTGTTAGGTTTCCTGTCATAGTTATCTAGATTATATACATAAATTAGACAGCTTAGTTTACATTTTTTCCTATGATAACCTACCACTAATGGTGAGACCCTGCTCAGCTGTTGCAACTGCGTTGTCCGAATTTCTGACAGGTTTGACAAAACAAGCTTCTGTCAACTACTAAGCTGAGTTCCGATTAGATCTGAACTGCATCCATAATGAATAATAATCCCATTTTGAAAATGTTAAAAGGCTGAGAAAACAGTGGATTGTCGTGCAGCGCCCGCGGATAGGCAAACACTACTAGCTTCTATGCCAGCAGTGTTTGCCTATCCTCCAAAGCGACGTTAAGAATATTTTTACAAGCCATAGCATGCATAATTTATCAACTTGTCTTAGGTGCTAAAGTATGCGTGACTAAAGGTGAACACTGTCTAAATGCGCAAAAGTAATACATCTTCAAAACATAAGAGTCTGGGGAAAGCAATGAAAAGGGGCGAAGTTCCCCCTATAGCACGTTGCAATAACAACTGACATGCGTGATTGTCCCTCTTCAGGGCAAAAATTATGCAAGCATTGACTAACGCATCCTTCACACTTGGCCGTATCAGCTGATTTGCGCACGAGGTTTTTTACCGAGTTTTTCAGCGGCGCATGCTTTTCAATCTGCACGTCCACACGATACGTCTCATTCCGCATACGGATTATTCCCGATTCATTTATTTTTGCAATTCGGTTAAATTTATAAAGTTTATAAAGTTAGAAATTTATAAAGAAAATTGAAACGCAAAACATTCGAAAAAAATGAGGCGCGTGATAAAATTATAATTTTATATAAAAAAATTGGAACCTAAAACATTCGAAACTGAATAGTGTGTGAACACTGCACCCGGTTTAGCACCTATTCAGCGTAATTTCCGATTAGTCAAAAAATCGCATACGGTTAGTCGGGCCACATCGAAACAAGAGCACATTGGCCCGATTAATCGGTGTCCAAAATTCGTGGTGTCCAAAATTCGTGGAATCATCTGCATTTTTATGGCTTTCGTCGTGATGTAGAGCTGATTTATTTGTATGCTTGGTTTGAGAAATAAGGATTTGAAAGCCTGTTTAAATCCTTTTTCAACAACTGTGTTGGATGTTCTTGTGTGACTGACTTGAATGATTTTTGTACATTGTACCATTGTATTTTACCCTCTACCATCCCCTACCACCCACCATACCAATTGTGTTACGTCAAACTTACGTCCGCATGGTTGTTTCTTAGGATAGATAAGTAAAAAAAAACTACTTCGAAAGGACAGATTTTCGCGAAATTTACATATTACAGCATCTCATGTTGAATTTCTGCTTCTTACTGTAACTTAACATAAAATTGGAATGTTTCCAAAATGCCGAATGTAGACAAAACGGAAGCTATTTGAAATGACGTAATGCTACAAGCGTATGCTTTCTTTGTTAGAAATATGCATAAGAGAAAATAAGACGAGATCTGCTTTTCAACAGTTGAATTAGCATTTTTTTCACCATTTTCTGCAAAAAAACAGTTTTTCACCATTTTCTGCAAAAAACAGTTTTCAGACTTTATCAGTGAATAAATTCTAGTTTTAGTATTCATCCCTATCTTTTCTCCAAGCCAAATTTCATCGAAGTAACCCTCAGTGGCTTTCATGTATGTTTTCCAAATTTAGATACAGACCAGTATGCGCAGAATTCGCGCAATGTAAACAGGAAAAGATATCAATAATAGAAATTATTTATTAGCCAAGTCGAATCCAAGTTAAATGTCAATTGGCAATACCGTCAGCATGTAAGTATATGTCTGTGAAGATAATGCAGATATGCTGCCCCTAACAGTTGGCAAACACCTTATCATTGCTGTTATCAGTGATTGCCTATCCACAGGGCCCCACGCCAGCTCCTACACACGTTTGGAGAAGAATTTTATCTGATACAAAAACAAAGCAAACTTAAAGGTGAACTTCACCCACACCATTACGGTTAAAGAAAAAAAAGCTACCCACGAGGATGGCAACATCACAATCAATTTCTTCCAGCATTGAATCGACGATGGAAAATCGTGCCTAGGGCGAGCAGTTGTGACATGCAAAATTTATGGAAGATCTTATCTTTATGTTGTCTCCGCATTAATTTCGTCGATGGTAGCAGGTATGTAAACGGGTAGAGTAAAGGAAAAAAATCCATATCCTAATTGGAAAGTAGATTGCCTTCGTTAGGAAAACGAGCAAACGTTCGCAGCAATTCAGCCACGAATGACGCAACTAGTGACAAGACATATTTCAGGTTATGAAATTTCAATGCACCAGGATGGATTAGAGTTTCCGCTATCAAAGAAGTCCTGGTCCAGGTGCGGCTGATTTAATACCGCCTGGGCTAAATTACGCGTTGGCACGCCAACAAAACTAATTGCGAGTATATTTTCCCCTCTCCGAATTTTTAGTCGATATTAAAAGGAAAAAAGAGGGAGCCAGAGCTCTCTTGGAAATTCTCCATTTTGGCTTTACTTTCAGTACAAATTAAATTATGCAAATTTGTGAGCTATCTTAGCCTCGCTAGCGAAACTGCAGCAGTTTTAAAGCTTCTTGATGCAGCAGGGTTGAGGGGAGGTCGGAGGGTCGTCGATGTCAAGTAAAACTCCTTTCATTCCAACGAGATCAAAGGAGTGGACAATCTAATAACAGTGGTTTAATTCAAAATGGCGTCGTCTTGGGTTTTAGCAAGATAATGATGTTATTTTGACGTGACCTCGTGTCCTAATGCGCATCTTCTAATGTGCATGCTGACGCTTAAGCTAATGCATTTTTTATGGAAATAGATGACATTCCTGAAAATAGCTTACCACAAACAATGTGGCCATTCCAAGAGCTTTCAAAGATGCTTGACAAGCCTAGTATAAAACATTAAGCTGCATGCCGACTACTAACAACTTTATATTCATTGCAAAATACCTTGATTGCAATCGGCATTCGTTCTAAAGCGAAAGGGCAATTTGCACTCATTAGGAAAATACCATTACTACAAGCCTGATTTATTCAAAGTTGTAAATTCTTAAAATCAGTCTTTAAATTATATTGGGTAAAATAGTCAGATGTAAGGTCAGATGCATAGTCACACCTGAAATTGAACTTACAGCATAATCCAATAAAATTCTATAGTAGATAGATAAACCAAGAGACACTCAGAATGCATGAGCAGACAGTAAATGAGTCAGTCACATTTGCAGAAAGTCTAGAGTGAAAATGAAACAGAAACCAACGCTGAATTAAATAGACAGAAAATTTAAATAATAGAAATCTTAATCTGTTCACGCTCGAAGCATCTTTCTTAGTCTAATTTGTCGCTATGTTATGACTACCTCATGTGATGATATGGTAATTCCTATACATTGTGCCTGCTGTTGCAGCATTATGACTAACTATAGCTGCCAGAAGGATAATGTTTCACGATAAATTAAAACTCCTTAATAGTTGAAATGAAACATTATTCCGCGTTGCATTCATTATTAAATGGTAGTGCATACATTGGATAACTTGTTGCTTAACTTGCATACCATCAAAAAATGTTGTTCCAAATGTCTTTCACGATAAATAAAGCTTCACGCTTCAAATAAAAAAAAACACTTCAACGCTAAGTTCATTTCAAAATGGAAAGACGAAACAATGCTTCATTAAATTGCAGAGAGCGACGCAAAGCTAAGCCTCATTTAAAAGTCAAACAAAAATTGGAAGCACGAAATGTAGAGTTTTATATTACAATGCAAGTTCAAATTGCAGATTTACAACGCAAAATGATGCTTTAAATCCAAATTTAGAGAAACTAATGTAATTTTAGAGGACTGGTAAGCACGTGAATCAAATGACTAACTATAATTCAGGAATACATTTTCCTGAAAGATGTTGTCAAATTAGTGGAGACAAACTAATTTAAATTAAGACTATTCCATGATTACTTCATGATTATTTTAAGGTATCTAGAATTACGCAATTCAAAAGATAATTTGTGTTTTTACAAATGAACATTTCATCATGCTAAAAAGAACATATAAAATAACGAAATCTGTTAATTTCAATGTTTTATCTAAAAAAGAGATAAAACACATGACGTATACATAAAATTCATGAGAAGATTCATTAAGAGAAATTTCATTATAGCATTACATTATTTTAATGTAATTAGTATTTTCCATAATTTCACCCCCTTTCATATTACCCACTTTCGAACGTATGCTTATTTTCAGCACTACACCAGCTTAAAAACCATAAAAACAGAAATATCATTGTTTATATGTCGTATACTTCGTATACAGCATTACATTTTATTACAATGTCAATTCTATTGTAACCGTTATCCACCGAAATATTCATTTTTTTGAATTTTTCATGAATTGAAAAATTATTGCTTTTGTCATTCAGTACTACTTTCACACATTACTACAAACTGTAAGACTACTTTCCCATGTATTTTAACTTAAAAGACTGCTTTGCATGCATTTTTAAAACAATAATTAGAAGAATTTATCATTTTATAAATCATCTCCATAAATCATTCCAAATACGGGAAAGTCAATATATGTAATTACAAGTATACTCATTTCTATAAACTAAGCAATCGCCTGGAAACCTTCGCTTTAATTTGTAAAAATGGCGGATTTCTGCTTCATAACCACTTAATTCTCGTGTTTTGACAACTTTGTATCGCGATACCCTTTGGCACTGATCGGTCATACAGAGCGCAATGGCACACAACGACCCACGATACATTTGTTGTTAATTTCACGAGGCAGTTCATAAAACGAGCTGATAACACCAGAAGATAGAACCCGAGCACCGCAATGCACTATACTCTGCAATGTACTCGTTGATCCAAGATTTTCGTTCATAACACTGACATTGAACGGATTTTCAACGATAATCACAGTGGGCCGGAAAGAATCAGTCCAGTGGAAACGCTGAGCCCTTGGCCTGATGTCTCTTTTTAGAAATATCAACGAACGAGAATAAATTTCAGTCGGAATTAAATACACGCTAAAGGATGTCAGGTCAGTCACAGGGAAACATAGCTCTCTATTCAACAGTTGATCTACACACCGTTGCTTAAGATGACCTTTAATCAAATGCTCCATTATGATAAGCACGTGGAACAGATTTCATTCCTTTTCAACACTTACTTTCGCCTGAAGAGATTAATTAGCCTTGTTCAGGTTCGGTACCCTCAGTATGACCGCATCCTTTTACACCAGACGAGGCCCCATGCTAAAATGACAGCGTCTGCATGCGTGTATCATGGACATGCATATTTCATGATGTTATTCGCTAATTAATTAACCAAATTCGCAAATTTCGAGCCTATCATGTTTCCAAAATTTGTTTTAATATTCCCCAACAGCATTTTGGGCCTCATTTAGTTCTACTTCCAACTGTTCCAGCCCACTTAATTGAAAGCAAAATTAACGTTTTAAATTAAGTCAACGAAACGTAGCAATTTTCCTAGTTTTTGACCGCGTTTTAGCGAGTTTTACAGAAAACTGCTTGCACGGAAAACTCGTGGGAAAACCCTTTGCGGATGTTCAACAAACGATGCGATTCAACTAAGGCAGACGCATGTTCGGCAACGTTTAGCTAACTTTTAGCACTAAATAAAAGGGGAACGAACATCCAATTAATTACATTAGCTCAGTCGCCTTCACCTGCTCCTAGGTGAATTAATGCCAGTGCATAAAAGCTTAGTGGTTGAAAGCTTGCACATAGCACAAAAGCAGCCAAATGTAACCGAAATGCTCGTGAAAGCAAAATGTTTTCGTCTACTTCAGCCGTCCGTGCAAAACGCATTGATTAACGAGGCTAAACTCATTAATTCTCTCCAATCAACCATTAACTCGAAATTTTCTGTCTGCCCCTGGACTAGTGAATTTTAAAATTAATAGTTGTTCCTTCAAAGTTGGATGGACAGAACTAAATTTTAACTACTCCATGTCGGGTTGCTTGCTTACCCAAGACCCCTTTCTTTTATAAAAACCCCTAAGTTTAAAAGTGAATTAATATTTATGTGAAACCTTATCCTGAATTATTTCTCCAAATTTGGGAATAGCAAAGTTGAGCATTTAACTGCATCTATATATGTATATATTAGGTGCTGATATACTGTACTGTATGTCTCAAAACTCCTTTTTTGCTGACCTAATTCTTCACTTAACAGAGTTAAGAATGTTTTTGCTTATACATGAAACGTGTATGAACATAACATTTGAATTCGACCTCGTATGACATGCAAACGCACTGTATTTACACCATGCAATAAAAGCATATTCAACTATAATAAAAGATGGACCACCATGTTAACATATTGGTATGCAATATTCTAAACTGCTTTTCCATTCATTGGATAATGACAATATATGGGCATGAACAGTAAAGGAGGATTAACATGTGTATACATGTACTTTTGAATATGGCATTACATTTCCAAAATGGCAACGTCCTTTATCTCCAACACAGGCCATTTTGGACACGCCACGCGAATGGGTAATATACCATCTGGGGGTGCTGAATCAGAATACAGAAATGATAATTTCTTTTGTACTTATTACAGCAAACATGTGTCTTATCTGCTTTTTTCCCATTGGCGTGCTTGCTACACTGGTGTAAAATATGCATTAGGCTTGTTGGCATGTTTACAAGATATGTAGAAACTTAAAGTTAACATTTGACATTTGCATAAATTGCTGTTGAGAAAAACCGAACCAAAACCAATAGAAGGCATACAGTTAAACTACTCACCAATTCCACGGAACCATAATGCCGGCGACTGAATACTCCTCGACGACATCCCAAGTCAGTCGACGATGAGCTGTAAAAAAAAGAAAAGATAATCAATGATTTGTTGATGAGCATACAGTGAACAAACATTAAAAGCAAACGAGCCTAAATGACGGGATTTGCTCGGATATACTTGTACAACTAGAAAATTATATAAGGTTTTACGCATGCGATCGAACCATGGCTATACATTATATTCTTTAACCAGAGCATAAATTCTTGAAATATGAATACACTTTTATCACCGCATCTAATACTGCAATATCCATACGTTAGATATATCAATGCTTTAAACAATAGGTTTCAACAGCTGCAGGATTAGCATATTCAAGATATGACTACGAGCATATGTGAATGTCCGCTTGTATATGTTCAATCTTCTAAGAGTTCTTCCCATGGTTACTTACTACATACATGTACAGTGCATATGCCTTATATATTTTTTCATTAGAGGCGATTTAGAAGAGCCATGAGATTATGCATCATCTTCATTCCACATATCTATAATTTGGAACTGGATATGAAAATGTGCAGTATTACTATAGTGTAAACACTTCTTATACAGTTCCGAATTTTATTCCTAATATGATGCTTGGGCACCTTTTGCATTCAATACAACCTTAATCCACTTTGTAATGTATTCATATAAGTTTTGAGCAGTTTCTAGTTACATTTTATACAATACTATAATGTACTGACACGATATCCAGTGAAGTGTAACCAAGCACATAACAATTCAGTTGTGTAAAATTAAATTTTTTCAATGTACATGCTGTCTTTAAATTTCTCAACAATACCCATATATATTTTGAAGACCAGTGGCGGCTCGCGTATAGGCACTGTGGAACTGCAGCACCCCTTATTTTCACTTCATATTACCGATAAAATTTAATACGAGTCCTTTTTCTCTTTAATTATTTCTTTAAACTTGTACTATATTTAACTACGAAAAACTGGGGGACTCCCAGTTTATACAAAAGTCTTTGTATGGAACTGTGCGCTTCACAGTTCCAGCGGCGTGGAGTTTGACTATTGTGCGCATGCGCATATAGGAAGCTGCACGCAGGGCTCCAAAGAAGAGATAGAGCACTGTCGCTCGCGCAGTGCCGATCGTTTGACTGTTTTGCGCATAGCAGCACTCCCACTACTTTTAGTTGAAGACACTGTTGAAGACAGACGAACAAACAAAGCCCCAGACTGACAGTCACGTGCATGATCTATATCGAATAATATGTATAAACGACTGATGACAATGCCATGGACATAAGTGCTGATATATGAATGTCCATCCAGTCAATTTAATACCCATGTTTACTTATATGTGGCTTATGCATTTTTTTTTACCATCACGGGCAATTTGGAAGAGTCACGAGATTATATATCACCTCCACTCCACATTTCTTCAAATGGGAAACAGGCATGGAAATGAGCACTCCATCTCCCCAATCTGAAGGACTAGTGAAAAAAAGCTGCTCAACCACTATACTACGAGCAGTTGGAATCCTCACCAGACCCAAGATTGCCTTTTTCCATCCTCGTTATTTGCACCAAATCATTTCGCGCTTTTCAGAGTCAAAGTTTTCAGGCTAAAGCCGCGAATTCAGCTGAGCCATCTAAAGCTGGCACTTGACGGGGGTTGGTTGGATGGAGAAAAGGGTGGAGAAAAGCGGCTTAAGCTTGTATTACACAAGGATGTTAGGTTCAATGTCTTCGACAAAGTAGAAAAAAATAGCGAATCCCACGCATCCTCTCGACAAAAAAATCTATAAGTCGGGATTTGAATAATGTTTGCTCGATTGAAACGAGTTAGCGTTTCGACAGCAGTTTTTAAGTGTTCAACGAACCCTCGCTAGGCGCCATTTGGTGCCGGAGAAAAATCTAAAACTTTGCGTGTTCTATCCAAATAGACCATGATTTAGTGTAACTGTGGATGAAAACACGCTTGGAGGAGGCTTAAAAATGGATAAAACTCTACCCTCCCCCTCACCCCCAACCCATCCACAAAATCTGTGGGTGGTGAACGCCTAAAGTTAAGCTCTATTTACCAAGAGGGCGTGCGCTGGAATTGCGAAACTAGATGCGCGCAGATTTCTGGAACGAAATTGATTTTTATTCAAGCTGCTGAAAACATGGATCGGTTGCAGTTGTTGAAAGTGGACATGTTGGAACTTTTAACGAGTTTTGTGTTGCATGTGCTTCTCCATCTGCCACCTGATGAAACGTTTAGAATAGGTTCCTTCCTAGGTACCCTCCGCGAGGGCTGGTAACGCCAACCGGAGACCTCATTCAGAAAGGTTGACCCCAAAATTCAATTAAAAAATGTACTCCCTTCCATACCCCATGTCCGCGTACAGTGTCCATTCCAACCCTGGGATGGAATGACACCATTTTTGGACTGGTTGAATTAGACACTGCATGAACATGGAGCAGGGAAGGCGGTCAATTTTCGTATGAATTTTGGGGACTTGCTTTTTGAATTACCCACAAACAACGTCTTCAGCCCTGCTGAAATTATCCCGCCATTCCATCATTGGGTACAGCCAGTTATATTCGGTTATTCACAATTGCCTCCTTTTTGAGTGTGGATTAGTTATTCTTGCTAATATTTCCAGGCGCAATAAGTCGGGTATGGGAATTTAGTATCTAGTATTTCCAACTTATATGCATTTCACATCCAGTAGGATGATAAAGAAGCGCAAAACGTGTCAAAAGTTCCTAACTGCTAACCATTATACCCATTCACTAATGAATTTATGCAAAATGTAGTTTCCCCAAGTGAAGGCGAAGTCGTTTCTAATACAACTACTTATTCAAAAATCTGCAGTTTATTTCTTATGCTAAAATGTAACCTTAAAATAGTTCCAAATGAAACGTGATATGAATATGATGCATATTTGAATTGCTCTTTGAAGCATGAACCATTCTGAACAAACGCTCCCGCATTCACTAGACATCCGGTTACTATTAGAGACCAGCAGACAGAAACAATTTCAATAGATTCATTGTTAAATTGGTTGTCGAAGTATGGCACCACAGATACGAAACTTGTGGATCTTAAGTTTCAAGAATCCATCACCTACGCTTATCCCAATTCTAAAAAAAGGGCTTAAGACAGATGGGACAAATCGTTAAGCACAGACACTTTAATGTTATTTTGGCAGGTCGTCCCATGTTTTGAACTCAATATTTGACCGTACCACACCCGCCCCCAAACGCGTGAAAAATTGATTTTTTTCTACGCCATTGTATTCCGGCTACTCCATTCTCATCCCGGCATTGTACTCTTAATACTCCCCTTGCATTCATAATAGGCAGTGTTCCTGGCGGAGTGCACTTAATCATTGGATTCCCATTACGCTTCATTTATGCAAGATATGAATAGCGGGAAGTGAGGCTTTTCGGGCTGCTATGGCGTAACAGACGCAATTTATGTCTTCGCCTCGTTACCGCGCATTAGGAGAGCGAGGGAGTTGTCTTCGCGTAAAACACGCACAATGAGGGTCAACGAACGACCCTCGTCGCGACACTGTATACGGATGTAACGAAATTTCATTTTCATTCAAATTTATGGCTTATTAAAATTTCATTATGAAATACGTGGACATAGACATGATGAAAAAGACGGAAAAAATAACGTGAGGGCAATGCATGCATAACTTTACTTTGATTCTATATACTGTTATCAGAAATTATTTTAACTCTAAAATTAAACTTAACTCGTACAGAGTGAATCGACAGTCACAGCACTGATCTCTAGAACTATAAGATTCTCTAGTTTATTACATAAAAATGATAAATTTGCACTATAGGTAAGAATCCATCAATGAGAACTTATCAATGGAAAATGTCTCGAATCTTGGAATGAAAACTATAAAATCTGTTTTTGAACAGGGTATTTAATAAGCTTTTCCCTTAAAATATCAAGAATTTTAAAGCTCTTCCCTTAAAATATCAAGAAATTCAAAGCTCTTCCCTTAAAATATCAAGAAATTCAAAGCTCTAATTCCCTTAAAATATCAATAGAGAGATTGAGCCAGCCAACGCTTTAACGTTAATCTTAACGTTAGAGGCGGTAATGGAAGAACTACGTATGCTCAGTCATGACGTTCAGTTAGTTCATAGAATAGTTCAGTCCGTGACTCCTCCCTTACCGCCTTTAACGTTAAGGTTAACGTTAAGGCGTTGGCTGGCTTAATCTCTCTAATGATTTAATTTAAAGCTCTTCCCTTAAAATATCAATGATTTCAAAGCTCTTCCTTTAAAATAGCAAGAATTTCAAAGGGTGTTGAATTAAAATTTAAAAGATTTCCAAGGGTTGTGCAATAAAATTTCAAGGATTTTAAGAATCGTCCCTTAAAATGTCAAGAACTTTCTCTCGTGACCAATCACCATAATATTTCTCTAATGAGTTTCTACATTTTTTAGCGAATATACAGCGTGGTTTTATTAGTGATTAATTCACTATTTTTCCAAGGTGCTATAAAATGTAAGAACATATTTAGGCAGGACGATTCATTCTAAACGAGGTTAGTATAATTGCTGATAACATCAAAACGAGTAACATATGCGTAACATTTTTACATTACGAAAATAGGTCGAGAAGCTAGTGGTTACCCTCTAAATTCAACAACTCAAATCAAGCAAACAATATGGTGCAACTTATGAGAAGGAAAATGATGACAGCGAATTTGTAATAAACTTATATCCCATATTAATTCATTAATTGAAGCAATTAAGATTGTGTTGATTTTACTGCGTTAATAAGCAGAATTATGTTTTAACAGCAACCTGACGTTTTTTTCATTCTGCAATACAGCAATCATATCAGTTTAAACTTCCTTTGGTGGAGTTTTTCAGTCAAAAGTGTATTCCACATGAAAGTTTCTCTAAGGTTTCTCAATATATATTCGTATGTCTGCTAATAAAATTCCCAAATTTTTTTGGATCTAAATTTCAGAAATACGTAGAAGCTTTAATTTACCATGTAACTTGACAATCGCTAGACGTAACATAGTGAAACTTAATTTCATGTACAATGTCTACATCAAGTAGCTCCTATATAGAAACCTGATCTGGTCAGTCTAGGGTCTCTAGAGGTCATTTGCCTATAACGACCTTTCTTAAGTCATTTTCTTATACTATCTCGATGATCGTTAGTCACACGATATGGTGAATTGGTATTCCATATATGTTGTTTAAATTTCTAAAGTGGTTAATACCGTTTCCAAACGCAACATGGGCCAGAGGAGCAGTTCGCCAACAATTTGTTACGTGATATGTTTTCTTTAAGTCTGCTGCACCCAAACCACAAATATAATTTTCAGTTCCAGTCTAAATGCAAACCAAGTGTGCCATTTCTTGGGGTGTCTAAACAGGCGGTTAGTATCTATACCAACACAAGAATTCAATACAATATCGGTGCCATCCGAAGAAATTTTGCAAACAATTGCATATTTCGAAAGTAGTCCTGTAAGACCCCCACTTACGATTCCGGACGATAGACCACCAAATCCCTCGGGGAAATGCTAATGCGAATGCTAATGGACTGCGCCGCCTGTTGTTTATCCTTCTAGTCACTCGAAACGACAACATGTTTCGGAGAACAATGGAAATATCTGGTCTTAAATTCAAAAAATGCCCACTCGTAGGAATAAAATAAAGAATAAAAACACGCCCAGAGCGAACCATTTTGATAATTTAAATGCGGGGGCTTCAAATTTCCAAGTATTTGGAATTTTTTGTCCACCCTGTTGTACCAGAAATGGCCTTTTAAAATAAAACCTGCTTCTCAGTTTTCATTTTTTTAAAAACTTGTTCAAAAGTAGGGGAAGAGTTCGTGCTTAGAACCAAAATAATGCCATCGCAAGTTTGGGAATAAGGTATACACAAATACTCATGATTCCAAAATGTCGATCAAATATTCAGCAAGTTCATTAAAACCTGGTTATGGATTTAAAAATTATAATGTAAAACAGATTGAAAGTATTTACAGATGTGACATGCACGCAACATATCGATCGAATAATGATTTTTTTTTAAATGTTACCATATCACCATCTGGGTTCCAAAATGGCGTCTACATGTTTTGTGTGAATGCTGTAAGTGTTCTAAATGTTCTTAGTGAATATACCTAGATATTTTAGTGATATTATATTGCTAAAAGCATTGAAATGTTGATTTCGATATTCTGTGACGCCATTTATAAACATAAATAAGTTGGAATTTTTCGCCAAAAATGGCATTTTAAAATAAAGTCTTGTTCAAAATCAGGAGAAGAGTTCATGCTTAGGACCAAAATAATGCCATTGCAGTTTGGGAATAATGTACTCATTCCAAAATGTCATCCAAAGGTTCAGCAGCATTAAAACCTGGTAATGGATTTAAGGATTACCATATAAAATAATGTTTTTTAAAAATGTTGCCAAATGGTTTCAAAATGACTTCCAAATGCTCTGTGCGGATATACCTAGATAGATATTTTCGTGATGGAAGTATTGGAAAAAGTATTGGAATGTTGATTCCGCTATTTAGTGACGCCATTTACAAACATAACTTGCGACGCCATTATAGGGATTATGTAACGTAACACCAACCACTGAACGTTCCATTTTCTTACGTCCTTGATTCGAATCGCAATTAATTTGGCCGGCAAACAGATTCCGCCCAGCAATAAAAACAACGGCGCGTATTTACACCCCATAAATAAAAACACGAGTTTGTTTTATTGCGGTTGGAACCATGTTGCGCCTTCGTTACCTCATTTATTACCACAACATATATAAAAGAAAAGCGCAACATAATAATTACACGGCCACCACGTGTGCCAGATATGCTTAATGCATTACTACAGTATACATTATGCTCATCTGATAACGGATTAAGTCTGGAAGACCTGCCCTGCAAAATCCACAAACCAAACGTTCAAGGAGTCTGCTATCGGTCTGCCTTACAAAACTTTCGGTTGTTAAATTTCTTGTCTTAAATTTTAGCTTGTCTTAAATACTATTATAGTATAGTATTTAAGACAAGAATAACACGACTACGAGATTATTGATCAATTAAGAAATTCATCATTACTTTTATCGTTAAAGCCGATCGATAACGGGAATGTTCTTACTAATCCGTCTTTACAACCAGATCAGAATAATTTTGGTTTATGAACAAACACACTTTAAAAGAATATTGTAACAAAAAAAGACTTTGATGCATCACTTTTATATCGCTATGAATTTCATTGATATACATATGCATGTCCAAAAATATCCTCCAAATACTGCTCAAACCATCGTCATAAACTAAAACGGTATCTAACCATCAGCGACGATATATTAATTACTTCAAAATTCAAGCATCGTTCATCGTATACCCTCTTGTGTGCTTCAACGATTACGAAAAGTATAAGGACGTTCAAACTTTCTAGTCATGTAAGGATTGGAGATAAGTTTTTTTTTAAACCAACATTTTTTGAGGTATACGATGTCCTAAACACTAGAGATAAAATTGCGTCAGAAATTTGGCCAAAACTCAATTTGCAGATGCTTGATGGCATCATCTCCGCTTCAATCACCTAATCAATCCATCATCAAGGCTAAATATGGGGACGATAAAAGGATATAAATGAAGGATAAACGTTTTTTTATCGGTCGTCTCCAATATTGTTTTCTTATCGTTTAGTGGCAGCGGAGAGGATCGTTATTTTTCCATCTTGTAATGAAATTTCAAGCTAGGAAACCAAGCAACGCAAACTGGTTTACAGCCAAGCCTTTGAAAGTCAGGCTTTGGCGACAGAGTTTTCATTAACATCATATTTTCTAGGTTAACAGTGAAAGTCGTCATAGGAGAATAACAGGAAATTTACGTTATTTTTTGATGTAGGTTGTGAGAAAACTCGGGAAGTGTAGAAGTAGGTCCAAGACAACTTCCGTTTGCAGGAAATCCACCGGATTTTTGCACAAACTAATTTATTTCGACATAAATGACGCGGGATGAGATGGTATAACTTATTTTAGGAGCGCCCCATTATATTGATAATACCAAGAAAACATAAATTAATGAAAATCCCTTAGTGTTATAAACTAAGTGTTTATTTATCGCAGAACTGGTAAAAACACAAAATGCGACTTAACACAAGCTTCCCTTGTGCAAAGTCCATAAAACCAATTCCCCGAATTTTCCTAGTTACCAGAAACAAAACCGGTGTACTTAACAGACAATTTACGCCCGAACGATGCTAACCTAAAGCTACTTTCTCAACCACTACATCTTATCCCACGTCCATTGTTAATAAAGAAAAAAGAATTTGTTAAAGGTGTACTCAGCAAGATTGCAGGTTAAAGATTTCCCATTAAGCGGTCTTTCACTCCCCAGAGATTTCACCCCCAACTTAAACGATGTAACTGATCGAAGCTCTTTGGACTAGCCGCGTGCTCTTGTTCAATGAGCAATTCATCCAAAAAGACCTCAAAAGCTCAATACAACAATGAGAATCCTTGATTTTTATTTTGAAGACTTGGAAAAAAAATTCCATGGATTTTTCTTTCTGAAATCCCATAGAAGCCGAATACAGCGCTGCAAATACACAACGATGAACGATGAGGGAGTTATAGACACCCTTCAAATACTTTGTTTCAGATAAAAAAAACCTAGTTATTATCCTCTATTATGCATTATGTTGAATGCAATGACAGTAACCTTATGTGAGGTTGGTGAACCACTAAGACGACCTCGAATGTGTTTTGCAATTTGTATGCTCGAGATGGCAATTATCGAGGTATATAAAGCAGACAATACATTAATACTTAGTGTTAATAACACCCTAATTTGCAGAAATCAATCAATGTCACAATAAGGGAAACTAAACAGTAACGTCATCCTATACGGGCAAGTGAGGTTTCACTATTTCAAAGGGATGAAATTGTAATACGTGGCTGCTGTGTATTTTTTCACTAAAAACGACTATGCTTACTTCTACATAGCAGCAGGAAAAAACGCAAAGTAGCCATTTGGAATTCACATCAAATAAAAAATCGACGCATTTATTTAAATTCGAAACCCACAAGAATAGAATTCAATTTAAAAGGACAGACTGAAGTAAGGTACTTTCGTTTCTAAATGAAATATTGTTGAATGTATGCATTTAAAATTTCAATTTGATTCTGGAATTTTGGAGTGGATTCTATTTCAGCCATGGAATAGAATGTTTTTTTTTTGTAATTTCTAGTGATAGTCAGATGGAAAGTCTACGGTACTCGCTAGAATTGAGGTAAATATACAGAGTTGTAAAGTTCGGTTTGAATACAAGAATAATAGAGGAATTTGAAAAAAATCTTAAAGTTAGAACAACTATATTAAAACGAAATATACATGCATTACCAGCTTGAAATGTAAAATTTTGTAACATTCAGATCAGCATGTATATACAAAATGCATTGCTGATTTATATAAAAATGGCTAAAGTGTATGTATAATTAGTAAAAACATAATTTCCACTTTTTCTATCATTTATAAACGAAGCACCAGCACCAACAATTTATAAAACCCTAATTACAATATATTGCACGAACCCAAATGCTCGGATAACATTTTACTTGTAAACGTTTAAATAATAAACGTGATTCTTAGAATATTTTCTCTTGTTTAACGTATAAAAATACAATGTGTTAACTCCAACTAAAAGGTAAGAAACCTTAAAGGATCACCATTTCTAGGATTCCAGATTGAAATGCCTTATTTTAACACGGAAAGAAACTAACTGCTATGGCGTGGGCGTAAGGAAAGGTGAAAGTGAATCAAAGAAGGGTCACAAAATGTCATGGTCTTTTTACTTCATCTAGTTCTTGTCAATATTAGAAGCAAGATGGAATGATTCGACATGAGAGACCTACCAAAATACAATGCATTTTGCAGCGTCATTTAGTTTTCCTTTTTGCATTGTCACTTCAAATGAAGCTTTGCATCCGTTTAATGCATTATAGAAGATTGAGGAAAGCTTGGATTGAAAATGGCACGGCTGTGTGGCCAAGAAGAGTGAAATTATTGGAGATTTTCAGCTTGCATGCATTTCACGCAACTTGGATACGTTAACCACAGCTTGACGATAATCTTCGTCAAAATGCGAAGCTTCCAATTTTATATATGAAAAATGGCTTCAAACTATTCCATTTAGTGGCTTGAATTGCAAAGGATAATTCCAATCTCTAGCAATATCGTCAAATCCAGCATCTTCTTGAGTACAATTTTTCCAAAATCTGATGAGATCACATAGAGACATTAGATATAATACTATTTTTACGAGGCACTTAAACTTGTCAGATAACAGGGGCATTGTAACAATTAGGGTATCGTAATCAGTAAAACTTAGATTACACTAATTGCTTTGTTATCCTAAGAAGTTCCAGTTCAATCTTGCAAAACATTTTTCCATAGAGTTCAGAAAGGCAGCAGTACCATTCATTAATCCCCATTAACGTTTCTTTTTATTCCAAAGTAATTATATTTCATTACTTTAATAAGCTTATAAGACTAGGATTCGTCGGAAAATTATTTCCGTTTCCAAAATGACAGTAAAAATAGAACGGGGAACAATTATATATGAAACAGAGAAAGAGAGAAAGGGCAATATCCACCGTCGATGGGATCCAAAGCCGGTTAATTGTGGGGAAATTATTCATTGAATATCCCGGAATGGCTGAACAGTTTATAAATTGTTAATGACGCATTATAGACCCCGTATTTTTCTTAATTAACAATAATTTACCAGTTGAGCGCATCTGAAATATAACGCACATTTCCTGTAGAAACCTCGTAGAGAAATGTCAGTTCACCATTTTAATAAAGTTATATTTGAACAATTTTTATTCATTAATGCTAATTAAGCCCCTTCATTGCACACAAGCGCTCAATTCAGGCGCAAGTTGAAAATTTAACAACGATGAGCCTATTTCGCATTGAACTAATTTTAATGAACACTTTATAGACGATATTCAATTAATCCCTGGTTGCTTTAATGTTGTAATTACGTGCCGGCATTGGTAGGCCATATTCCCGTTTGGGGATCCCGAAAAACTGTTTCAGTAAATAATAAGATCATCGAACTCAATATACTCGTACTGTATAGAAAGCCGGTCGTTAACTTTCTCGGAAACTCTTAGAGATATAGTATGTACAAGCATAGTAAACAAGCAAACAATTCTTATTTTAGGTTTTTTAAAGCTCTGGTAGGCTTCAGATGCTTTTCCTAAACATTTGTAAAATAACTTGAAACACAGTTTTGATAGCATCAATGGAGCCCGAAAACTATACTTTGTGTAAGAGAACCATTTTTTTTATAAGTCACGAGATCTATAATTATGTTAAACGTCTAAAACTCTAAAAATCCTCACATGGCAACTAGTCAAAATTTCACCAGTTTCGTTTTGATTTTTTAAATATACATAAATACTTGATGTTAATGAGCAAATGGAACATGCTTATTTTGAAGGTGGTTACTATGGTTTTATTTTTTTTTAACGCAGGTATTTGCTGTTTCAATTTCACTAACCAACATTTCAAAAGTAATGAAGAGAGTTATGGTTTAGAAAACTATCAAGTTCCCTATGAAACAGTTGGCTCAAGGCAAGCAGCTTAATTTCATTTCGGTCATAACTTTGGCTTACCTTAATCGAATGTGTTGGAATATATTATAAGCTAAAGCATCGATTTCACGGTCATATCAGCGACAAAACGCTGAGAGAAAACTATGACATACAAAACTTATTAAACTAGATGATTAGCTAGAAAATTTTACCTTCAAGTAATTTTGGGAAATTTTTCTATAATTAACAACCTACTAAAGTGCCATTCCAGGAAGGCACTTCTACAGTAACTATAACTTATATTAGCTTGTATATGTATATTTACAGTTGAATTGTATTAATTATACATTATTCGTATTTAGATATATCAAATAAGTTGAAATTCAGGTTGAAAGAATTATGAACAAGATGCATTAAAATTCGTGTTCCAAGAAACTAACAATAGCTTTCTTCAGGATGTTTACATAGCCTATGGTTTATCCTTGCATAATACAGTCTGTCTTGCAACTTAGATGATTACTAAGATGTTGTAGTTTGTTCTCCTTACGCCAGAGGCCAGCACTTGACCTTTTTGGTCCTATAAATCAGATCGATGATAACTCACTCAAAGAAGCTTTTAGTTAATAAAGCTCGGATAATATTGATGGAGGAAGATATAAATGATAGCCTGGAGCGTTCAGCTCTAGTAAGCACAGGGGCCCCTGTGTTACCAGATGGTTTCAACAAATTATTCCATCAAACCAAGTTTGCATATTCGTGTTTCACATAAAAATCTCTGACTTTGCCCTTCAGCGAAATACTATATTTATATAGATATAAAAATATAATTCCTATATGACTGGCTTCAATGGAAGCCCTTGAGACCGACTACAATATTCATCTGACATTGTAGTTCGTTTTATTAAGGCCTGCACGAAACGTATTATATTTTATGTGCACTTTCTGCAAATAAAACAATTCGTATGATTTGCTGTTGTGTGTACTTTCTAATGTATTGTATTTTTTTACGAATTCAAATAAATAAATCTAAATCAATTGCAAAGGAAGCTCGGATGTTCTTTGTTATGGTGAAATCAAGTATATTTGAACATTGATTTTTTGTATTTTTGGGTTATTTATTCATCTCGGTCCATCTGGTATTTTTAAACGTCAACAAAAAACGTTTCAAAAGCCTCATTTCAAAGCATTAACATTATATGAATTATATGAACATTATAGAATGAATCATTTTCCTTTGGGAATACAAGTAAACTTTGCAATGATGTTTCATGCATTAAAATAAGAGTATATTTCAAAGTTTTTACTTAAGGTATTTGCATGTTGGCTATTCCCAGATGATGACAGAACCTATACCTGCTATGGTTAAAATTTAAAAAGTTGTTTCAACTGCATATTCGCAAAATCGTTTCCCCCAAATAATTCCTGAGTTGCAGAAAGATATAGTTTTTTTACGAACACGCATTATTTATATCCGGGCAATGTGAATATGAGGAGTTTGTGTTCCCACTTTACTTTTGAAATGCCCATATAAATACTATATTTTCTCTAGAATTACACCTAAGTACAAAACAATTTCCTCACCTGCATGAGTCAAGTAAAAATATGCTTTTCTCAGCAACCGAATGTCCGATTTAAAATCTGAAAAATGTGTTTTGTAGACAATTAATTCCTCCTTATAATTCGCCTAATTTGTATAAAATTCCTGATGAATCCGTGTGGCGAAAAATGTTGAATATAAAGCAACCAAAATTTGCATGTGAAAATAGATATGCCATATGCATTGTTGTAACCTTGTGGCTGTGTTTCTGAATGCAATTTGATTTTCAGAGCTCCAGACATATGGTTAATTAATGGTTTATCGATAAAATGACCACTCCACCAAAAGTAGTCTCACAAGTTTCAGGCTATTCTCCAGAGAAATTGAGCCGACATCATTTTCAAACTAGACGAATTATAAATTGTCTACAAAACACATTTTTACTTGATTCATGCAGGTGAGTCGTTTTTTTGCACTTAAGGATGGTAATAGAAATGAGACTTATGCATTATATATATGCAGGTTACTTTTAAACACTCGTATACTCCAACGTGAAACTTGAAAATGAAAATAGAATGCTAAAATGTTGATGACGTTCCATTACCTGTGACAGTAATACACGTAATCCTAAAGGAATGTCTCAAGTCTGTACAAATCAAATTTGGAACTTGTCTTTGAAATATAGTATTGTGCATGATTTGTATTTATTCATTCACATTGGATATTTTGACCACCTCACCATATGGCATTTGCGTGATGATTGTAGAAAATAAATTGAATTTATGATAATTTAAGACCATTTGCTTGAGGACAATTTCTTCCTACTATTCTACAGTTAAGACGTTCACATATTAACAAGTCTGAAGGAATATGAAACGTTTGTTGGAGTTTGGAGGAGGTTCAAATCACCCACATCACCCAAGGTAGAAAAACAACGAATTAGAACAGCGGTTCTCAAAATTATTGGTATCAGAATGTCCTTACACATTTTCTGCAACGTTTCTGAGTACATGTTACAGCCAGTGTGTAGAGAGTTGTGCCTACAAAGGAATAGTGCTAGTGATTTTAGAGAATCGTGCCAAGACGATTCCCATATAGGTCCTTGAAACAAAATTTTGAAAATCGCTGAACTGACTATTTACGAGCCCACCATCAATGCCTACGAACAACATGGTTAATAACACATCGAAAAGTTGAATAAATCAAAATTTACAGTTCATCCAACCTGGAGGAGCGTCTCCGCATGAGCAGGGCCACCTTGGGGTCTTCAAGAAACCGCGAGTCGACACAGATGAGGGGGGTGACCCTATCCACCACCAATGATTGCGACCGGTCGCGCTTGGGGATGCCGTGTGGCAGGCCGGTGGAGGCAGAGGCCATCGACGACAGGGCCGGAGGGGGGCGTTTGGACCCATGGCGAGGCCTTTCTCGGGGCGCCGACAGCCAAGACATGGTGAGTCGTTCAAGAATTCCGTCCTCAAAATAAGTACGGTTAATAAGCAGAAGTCTGCATCACAGACTGGGCTTCAGAAGTCACTATCCAAAATCCGGCTTAAATCACGACGAGAATAAAATCAATCTTAGACGATAAAAATCCGATTTCCGACACAACAGTAAAAAAAAAGCCGATGTTGTTTTCGATCAACAAAGCAAGTTATGATGTGTTGAGATTGCGGGTTGACAAACTTGGCACTCTGCAATAGGTGGATCGTCGATTAATTTTCATGGGCAATAAGGTTCCTCTCCAACATATGGCGTCACCGAAAACTCAATTTCGTCCACCGAAGTTAATTATTAGCGAAATTGGCAAATAGGTGAGAGATATTGCTCATCCCCGGGCCTCCGAGCACCGTTTTACAACAGCGATAAGGCAGCAAAATACCGTAGCAACATCCAAAAAAATGAAAATAAACCACAAGCGAGCAGTTTTATTTTCCTAAGCTCAAAAATGATAGTGGGTGCGGGGTTGGTCAAAATATGGAGAACGTGCGAAGGGCAGAACAGGGTTAGAACACGCAATCGACGTTTAAATTTATGCAACGTGTAACAACCGGGGTAATTATACCTGAATTACGCTGCGATTGCCATTATAGCTAGCAGTAAACACGAAATCGTATTGGCTATCTCCCAATTTTTGTAATTATTTTACTACTTGTTTTTTATTGCTTAGATTTATTTTTTGCAGAAATTTAAATGCTTAGAATTAAAAGTAGTCTGTTAAAATTATCTCGGGATTGGCTAGGGACAAATTCGTGGACGAAATATTAATAATACGACAGTAGCAAAGTCGTATTGTAAAAACACATTTGCTATGCTAATTAAACATGCTAATTTTTGGGAAAACCTTTTTTGTGTAATAGTACATAGGTGTTAATAGTTTTAACTGATAGTATTAGCATAAATTGCAGGTTGATGGCGTTTACATCAGATCCACAATTAATAATATTTGTAGAGACAGCAGTACAATAGATGTCAAACTTATATTGACAGGAAAGTTAGGTATTCATTTTTGATAATGGAGATATTGTTAATTTTATTTCAGACTATTTAAATTAAAAATGAAAAATTGAAGAGAACAATGCTAGTAGCAGATTAAGGTTATGAACGGATACAATTGTAAATGTATCGACTGGGTTTAACGTCATTCGCCAGCTGAAAGTTAAAAATCGTTGCTTAGTTTTAAGTTTAATTTAAATTTTTATTTTTTTAGAAGAAGTGATTTTTTACCAGTGTCAATATAACTTTAATACGATGAAAACTTGCTAACAGTTTTATTCTTTTAGAAAATTTCGCTCATATTTTGCTCCAATTGGCAAATTGTCTGTATTGAATGCACCATTTGCTCTTTATGAACCATAAAACTGCAATAATACTTTGCAAAAACCTCTAAGAATAAAAGAGTTATTTAAAACGTGAAATATGATAGTCTGAATCTGCAATTTTAAATTTAGCAAATGTACACAAACGTCAACGAGCAAAACGAGTCACACGTTGCAACATCAAATAAAACATCAAAAACCGTGAAGATAAACGAATGAGGAAATCACAACAGTGAATCGTCACGAAACGTGCCAGTACAAACGACATTCATAAATCATGCAACGATAAAAAGATAGGAAAAGATAAAACTGCTCCAAATGTGGTTTTTTACAAGGAACTATGACTAGGGTTAACAAGCTTCAGGACCACCCTGTAATCAAACAAATTGAAAAAAAAGCAAAGACAGAAAACATCTTCTGAAAAAAATTCACTTAAGCTTGATTTTCGCGGAGAAAAATCCGTTCGAAGCACAAAACTCGTATTAAGCCCCCCGAAAAAAATCACATTCAAAACTGGTTGTTTATCCCTCAACTATAGCGTTGATGATGGGACCCGGCCATTATTAGAGACACGCGTTTTTCGAGCCGTAGATCCACGTTAGTGGCGTGGATAAAACTGAAGCGAAATACAACAGGATTTGCCGGCAAACACAAACGGTTCAGTCCATTCGTTTACTGGGTGCAAAATCCGATTTCCACTGGAAAAAAATCGATGTGCGCATGCGCCAGACGACAGATTGTTAACGCCTTGTTATTTAATGCCAATGCCATCCACACGCTATTGGTGTCGTGTTATAAGCATTTTTCAATGTCGCTTTTGTTGCCTTCGATTGGGGAACAATGAATTGCCTTGTCATCTATCCAATTTTAATCGGAGATTAGATGCTATCGGATAAGGCCAGGACTCGGATATGTGACTAGGCCCCCTCTGTTGCTGAATTTTTAAAACGGATTTTAATACCGACATTCTAATAGGATAAGAGGACAGGGTGAAGGCGCTTTTGAAAGTCGTCACTCCCAACCGTTATCTCACAAAAGTATGATAGCAACAATTTATTCAAATTATAAATTGGATAGATGAACCACCTGTTTTCTTTGAAGTTTTTTTTGATTGTTAAAACAACAACAACTCTGTATACGTAGTCATACGCCCCCAATATACGTCGATGATTAATTAGGAACCATAATCTTTATAATATACTAATGTATCTATCGAAGTCTATAGCTTTTACTGTGCTCTATTCATTACTGAATAAAATACGTATGTAATAAAGTAAGAATTCTATTAATAAAAAAGATGTAACGTTAGAAATATTTCAAGTGCTTTGTAATTAAAGTGCTTTGTACATCAATAATTTGATAGTGGATTTTATTATTAAAATTTACTCCCCTGTACTTTTCTGTATGCATATAATATTACTGACATTCGATAATCCTGAAGTTAAAATTTAGATTAAACCCATACTAATAATAATAAAAAATACTGATGAATATTAGTAGCATCCATATTATTAATATTAATAACAGCTCGATTTTGTGATGGATAAGTTTTATTCCAAATAAAAAAGCCTCGATGGTATTTACAATTATTATAATATCCTCACTGTTTCATAAACTACATTTTTATGAAAAATAGGTGGAAAATTAGTTGGAATATTTTCATTAAGTATGATTTTCGACATTTCCGATTTTCCAAACAGAGAAGCAATAATGTGTTCATATTTGCTTTTAATTATACACAATATAATCTAGTGCTAAATGGAAAATTAATTTCAAAACAGCGAATTAACTTTGCAAATCAGATCAATAAAGCACTAAAACCGTTATATTTATTAAAAACCATTTTTAAGCCTATTTGAAAGAATTCCAAATTCATTTGTCAACTGGAACGATTCGTGTCAAATGAATAATCAAATACTAAAGAACTTCAATAAATTCAAAATTAATTTTTTTTAGGTTGCGTCTTAGACATGTCTCTATAAACTTCCAATAACAGATACTAACTCACACCAAGAACCAACCAAATTTAAAAAAAACCTTTGTTATAAACTAGTTATATTGATTTTAAACACGGTCTGGATTCCCACCTTTACATAAACTGTAGACAACTACAAAGCTCAAAACATTCTCAAAATAAATATTATTTCAGTACCTCATCCTACTTTAAAGATCCAACTTTGAAATATCGATGGGGTCCTTTAGTCCTGTGTTACAAACGTTCAATGAGACACTTCGTCCCGTTCCATATTTCTACTGATCCCATAATCAAATATAATATTTTATATAGCGAACGTTTTTGTTATATGATTTATTTTAAGTTATTATTACCACAATCTGTTCTATAGATGATAAAATCAATCTGTAAATAACATTTTATTGTTGTTTAGCAACAATTCAAAATCCAAATAAAAATTTTAAAAATGATAAACTTCAAAGAATAAATGTGTGCAAAGCTGCAATAAATTATTATATATAATAAAATATATAACTGCCTTATCATGTATCACTCGAGCGTAAAGAATGGTATGAAGTAAATAGCTATTTCTATTATGTATATATGACAACCATTGCTTTATATTTTTCTTCTTTTTTGACAAATATGTCAATGCATACAAAGGTAGGAAACAAACTAATATGAACAGTAGTTACATCTAAGTATTACTTTTATACAATGGTGTTGAGCCACATTTTGCCATATGGGTAATGGAATGGACTCTTACAAGTGAAATACCATTTTCCAATTATCTCCCAAGTCTAGCATTTCTCAAATATATGACAACTGACAGGTGAACAACAGTGTGCTATTTTTCTGTACAGCATGTAAACAAATAAGAGGAAAATTCACGGTAGCCAATTCAGAAATTCCTTAGCAAACACTGTATAATTATGGAATATCTCATTTTCCAAATGAAAAATTTCACTTGAAATTATTTAGCAAAAATTTTCCGACATACCCAATGCCCTTTCTAGTGCGTTCAATTGATAATCAATTACCTTCCTTGATTTTACAAGAGGACGGCAATGTTATCAATGTACGTCTTACATTTTGTACGCAGAGCTTAATACATCGATTTTTGCTGCTATTTTGGAAACATAGGCAAATATATCCGACTTTGTCATGTAGGGAACTTGAAATATTAATGCGCAGTTTCAAAACAACACCAGCAGCTTAGGGCTAGGGTGCACCAAAGTGGCACCAAGCGCCAATGAGGAAATTGAATTTTTTTGATAAGTAAGGTTTCATCAACTTCAAAATCGGTGTCTCGCTTCTTTTTGCATGTATTTTTTGTTTTAATACAAACGATCGATATGGAACAGCGACTAAGTTCAGCTTGATGACATTGTTCTACAGCGAACTGTTTATTAAACGTTTTCATTGCAAACTAAGTTCAGTGAATACCAACAACCTTATCAGTAAGACTTTAATCGGCTTTATAAACTGGTTTTGACTTAAAATTAATGCAAATCGCAGGACTAAATCCTGTTTTAATCAAAGCGAAACATGGCCGGTTGCTCCAAACACTAGCTATACTGTAATTAACATGCTTATAAACTTATACACATGGCGATAAGATGGCGACGACTCCATACCAAAAAATGGCGCCGCTAAAGCAGGAGTAATAATTTACTTGCATAATGCGTAATCTGAAATGCTTGCTGGAATATGCTATAGTATAATCAAAATCAAAACTTGATTGAGACGATTATAAAATAATTCAACTCAGTACTTTGTGTTAGCATAGGGAATACCAGTTTTAACATTTGTGAAATCGTACATGTCCCGAAAGATTTTAAACATTGAAATAACTGTAATTTTTCAAACAACCTCAATTCTTTTTGGAACTAGAATAAGGCATCGATTTCAATGTTGAAAATCTCTACAATTCCGTTATATACGAATATGATCCAATAATTATTAATGCTGATTTAATTAATTACTGAACTAATATCATTAGTTTTTTCGTCACCTACATTTATATAAACCAACTATGCACAATGATTTGTACAAGATATGCTATTTTTTGAAAATTTCAATCTGGCAATTATAACGAAATTTTAAGTTTGAATTTCCTGGAATGATTGTTTATAGATGGCACGCAGCATAATCACATTCAAAACAGATAATCAGGCGCTTTGGAAGCTATTAATTTCCCCCCTTGACACCTTATCAGACTTGACGCACTTAACAGTCAAAACCCGTGCTGTGCCACCGTTAATAATCTAGGATCGGCCGTTAAGTAAATAACGGGCCAATACTCACTACTGGGAAACCAGTTAACACCCGAGCATCACCATTGGCAACCTGCAAAAATAATAAACATGGTGCAGGGCGCGGCCAATGACAGGTGTCTTTTTAGGGAGAGTGTCGTTATTAGAAAAACAGTGAAAGAAAATACGGATATTTCGTGCTCATGAATTAAATTTCGTTTAGCAAGAACAAAAAAAAATGTCAACGAATGTTATATCGACCTAAGATGCAATGTACTAAGAGCGAAGAAAACGTCACAAAAAACGTGGAATTTTCCGGTTGTCTACCCCCTTTTTATAGATTTTGTAAAAACAAGGTAGACATACGCAGTGTTTGTTCAAAGTATGCAATGCGAATATCTGCACCAACTAATTAGTTAATTTACAAGGAGAAGGCGTAAAAATTAATAGAAACACATGTTATAAGTACACAATTCTCTTTTTATTATTATGGTATTATCCTTCGATATAATCTCAATCCTTTTTGGAATTAAAAGGCAGCGATCCAAATTTGCATAATTTCTACAGGAACTTGACAATTTTCCATCTATACAATTCAATATTGTTTCTATACATGTTCGAATGCATTTCAAGAATTATCCATGCTGAATTGCAGGCAAAATGTCTAACTTGATATTAATGAATACAATGTGCTTCTACAATGTACTCCTTGTATAATCATATTATACAATCACATTATTACAATTCGTACAATAAGGATTTAAAATGAAAATATAAACGTAAAGCTATACTATAAACTCGAATGTTATAATTTCCCTTAAAAGTTTGAATTATTTCCATTGTATTTTTCTGCATGCAACAATGGACAATATGATTCAAACTAGAAATTGAATGGAAAAATAAATTACCAAATTGAAATTATGCTAGATACATTTCATTCATAAATACAGTGTAGGAGTATTTTTCGAAATTTCAACGTTACAAATATCCGGCTTAATGTTCCCCTTAAAGATTTCAAGAATCCCAAATGCGACTTAATGTGGATTAATGCCAAGAAGAGGTAGCCATAGTGGACCCAAAAACATATAAAAACAGGAGAAAAACAAATCCAAGGTCAGGGCTAATAATCCTATAAAACGCTGCAGACCCAAGCTATTGAGTTACATTGGCTATTTTTCTGTTCGTGAACGTGTTCGAAAACAAGAATTGTGGTTAGCAAAAACTCGTGACCAAGAAACAGAAACAGATTAAACAGAAGACAAGAAACAAGAAACAGAAAGGTGCATTAAGCAATATGTTCTTTCTAAATTTAACCCTCTCTCAGCGATATACTACTAGCCATAGTCTATATATACATATATGGCCTTATTTACACCAACATATAGCGTCTAAAGTTCTAGAAACAGGATTTTGTGTTTGTTGCCGTTGTCATAGTTTTTCTTATTTTTTGCAATATGATGAATAGAATTGATAAGATACTTCAATTCATTAATTGAACACATAAAAAAACCCTTCAACGCCGCAGATTACATTTCAGAAGCTACTTGAGACAAATGCCAAATTAGAGGCGTTAAAATTACAACACCTGACGAGAAGTTCTTAGACTACACCATATACCTTGTGACCAGTCTATTAAATTCTGCGAACATGTATTCTGTCAAATATTCCAAGCATGTTGAATTGGACTCATTTTCACAATATTTCATTTTTGAAACTAAACGTTTGACCGCCGCTATACATGTGCCAACCAATATATCAATTGTTCACCCCTGTCCTCAATTGTACGAATTACCCTCGTTATGAAAAAGCAGCATTCGTGAATATATTCGATCGTTAAGATAGGAGTATCTTCCAAACTTTTCGCTCTTATAAATACATTTACGCACATCTTACCGAACATGTATGACGATATGCGTCATAAATGAGGAGAAAGCATTTCAATAATTCTTTGATCAAATATCCTTGGATTTCAAACCAATTCCAACAATAGCTTTCGAGAAGCTGAAACAACGCTCTCTCGCTCATCGATATCCCTTGTGGGACCCTGAAGCACGTGACATAGGTAAATGCACGATCAATAAATGCCTACAGTTACATATCTAGCTAAAATATGGGACACACTTAACTGTGTAACTTTTAATAATCCCGGTATACTAGTGATGTGATCCACTTTAAGAAGGGAACCAGCTTAGCCTAATTAGCTAACTTGGAGAAGCTGACCTGAGAGTAACATAAACCTGCCATTCGCCATAAAATGACAATTCGAGAGAACAAACAAAATTCTGACGCTTTTCATTACGTTGTGAAAGGTAAATTTCCTAAGCCTTCCTCCAGAAAAATTGTTGTCATTATCACTAATTGAATTAAAAATGCAGCGCCATACTCAATGTATAAATAGCATTCCCATTGTCACGAAATGAAACCATCCTGACGCTAAAACAACACGGATTTCTACGAAAACCAAAATGCACTCGTAAACCATCTAACTTCATTTCCGAGATTCATTACCTAAAAATGCTTATTTTCCCAGAAATAAGTAACACGCGAATTAACATTTCCTATGAAATGTATCTCATACCTGAAGCCCATGAAAGCTAAAATAAGATTATCGATGTAAAAGCCGCTTTTTTGTTTCATTTATTTGAAAACTATGTAAACATATCTGAACATGTAATTAAAGCTCATAATTATCCTTTTGGTAAAAATTGAAAATAAAATTAGAAATTAATATTCATTATGCAACTTTGTTCTTTTTATTCGATATTGGTGCACCTTGAAGCCACACAGTCAAGCTCACTTGCAAGCAGTGATTGCCCATCTTCAAGGATGACAACATAGTTATAAAATAGGATAAAATTTTGCTCATAGAAAGATATTATAATCATGTTCGCAACAAATACAAATAAAATATAAAACTGAGATTAGTTGCGCAACTTTGTATTTTATGCGATATTGTTGCTCCTTACACTGCCAAGCTCACTTGCAAGCAGTGATTGCCCATCTTCAAGGGGCAGCAACCGTATTTCTAAATTCAATAAGATTATTACATTTCTATCAACACTACCTAATTCTAGAAAATTATTTAATGTCATTTTAACCTTTACAGCAAACATACTACATTATATGGTACGAGTACAGAATGCATCATGTGTATGAAAGAGTGTCAAAAAGAAATCGATACACCAAAACGAAAAAGGTTCGCAATGCCATCTATGGAGCAAGTTAGGCCACGAACAATACTCGTATCAGGAAAGAGTTTATTGCGTAACATTGACAATCCATCGCCATCTGGGAACAAGGTTAGCAAACTGTAAACGTAGTCATGGCAACTCACAACGCCTCACACGTAACTCGAAATTTCTCCACTGGATGGCGCTAACGACAAGTTTCTCTCTACAGCGACCACCTGTTTCAGTTCGTCTTGTTCAAAAATCGATACTAGGTGAAATTTTGAAGCAGCGACCGTGCGATCGTGCTCCTTCCTATATAGTATATATATCTTCATAAGCATTATAAGCTGTATAAACATCATAATCCCAACTGTTAGGTGGGCTGAGCCCCACACACATATTAGATTAGAGTTAAACTAGTCCCATATTCATCTCTACAAAAGTAATTTTTTTGAAAAAATGCTCACTGAATATATTTAAAAAAATACATATATTTTCACATTTTTAGCCTGTAACCTCTGAAATATATGCATGCCTATGCAATAAACATAATATACTTATCATTTCAATAACCGTAATAATCTGCACCAATTCACCCTACATCTACTATTACTGCACCTCTACAGTTTACACGTCTTATACAGGCAATGTAAAACTTGTACGTATTTGATCATTCTCGCAAATTATTACTTAAACATTAAACGGGGTAACTGAACTTAGCTAGCTTTGCAAAAACGAAAAACAACTTACTTATTGCATTTTCCGCCATTGCACTAACTTTCAGCTAGAGTACATTTCCAAAAACAGTTTTAGAATACAGGAATGGGCTTGACGCCTTAACGTGCAACGATCCAATTTTGCTATGGAGGACATAAAGTGGCAGGTAAAAATAAAAGGAATACAGAGTCCAAATTAATTGGTCCGCATAGAAATAGATTACTGCTTTTTACGTCTCCCACCTTATCAAACGTGGCTACATCACCAAACAAGCCTCACATAACGACACGCCGTAACCATGCCGACGCAACGTTTCAAATTTCGTGCCAAATTAAAGGCCGGTAATCCAAAGAGGATATTTGTCCTCCGAGCCTAGGAAACACTCGCATTTGCACTCATTTTCCTGTTTATTGAAATGTCTCATCGCTTAACCCAGAAGCTAGATCTCGCCTTTTCGAGATAAAGCAGTTATTACGACGATTATTTGCCTCGTGAAAAAGCTCCACCATTATCCAACAGGTGGGGTTATCGTTCGAGACTTGGCTTTAGATGTTGCGAATGACTGCATTAACTGTGGAGAGGTACAATTTATCCGCAAATATTGCGTTATAAAAACGTGTCTAATGGATTTCTAGCGTCGCCGGTGCATCCCAGGGTGCTTTGATGGGGAGAAGCGCCCCTAGGTTCCCTAATAAACCTCACCAATATTGCGCCAAGTATGGCCAGGCACTAACTTATACATTTGCATGGCTTTATGGGGTCCACCAGCATTCATTTTTAATACCCATTTGCTGTTATTTGTTAACAAAAATGAATGCTTTCTTAAAAATATATGTTTATTAAAAACCATGCTTATTTTTTAAAATATAAGCAAATGACTACACAATTTCCAGATCAAGCTAAGTATATTACTGAGAATAAACTTCGAAGTTGCTTGTATACTGTAGATTTAACCTATATAACACATGGCATATTCACATGTATGCTAACAGTAAGGTGCACGCCATGTTGAATTTAATAGATTTGAAATTTATATTTTTATAAACTTAACAAATATTTTGTCTATGGCAGTGGTAATTTTGTGTTGGTGATGAGACAAATTTATATTTAAAAATTCATAATATTTAGCTCTTCCCATATTCAATTTTGAATTCGCCAATTTTGACAATTAGTTATTACAGAATATAATATACGCAATGAGGAAGGTAGAAACATGTAAATGCTTCTTCCATTTACCTCAAGTTTACTTGAATCATTTTATTCGGTAAATGAAATTAAAGTGAGATGAATATCGATGCCTTATTTCGTCGAAGGGTTTATTTATTATTATATCAAACAACTTTATACTTATAGAAGAAAAGAAATAGGCGGAAACGGGCTTAAAACGCCACTTGAGGCCTTTAAACCATACTAAATCAGGTTTCCAGACCACTTTTTCCACTCGGATTAGCACTCAACTATTGCTAAGAGCGAAAAAATACTGATAATATTCGTGTGCCACGAAGCTAGGCTTTAAGCTCATATGAAATAATTACTTCTTTCGTCAAATTATTCACTTCGATGAACTGAAATAATAAAAACAAACTCGTTCGGGCAGAATACAGGCGCCAAATTATTATGATTAAATTCTACGCCAGAAAAGAAATTGTTAACCAAGCAGGTGAAATTAATTTACGACAGTTTTTTCTATTAAAAAATGCGCTCCTTTCGTTTATTTTTTTGCATACCCGATTAATATGGATTGCGTTTTGAAAACCATAGGAGGATTTGCACCCGAGCGAAATTACGTTTAATTAATCCAGCACCATCTTTTCTACAGTTTTTTTTGTCAAGTTATGATAATTACTTCCTTGCTTCGGATTAGATTCGAATGTCGCTGTTCGTAGAGTTAGTAATTTCCCAACCAAGCAGTCGTCGAAATTTCTCAGCAAAAGATTATCAGAATTAATTCTTAGAAAGTAATCATAGGAGAAATTCATACATGTAAGATGAGTAATTATAACGAACCTGTCATACGTAATTTAGAAGCGTTACTTCCAATAATTAAAATAATCAGCATTTTAATCCAAAATAAATGCCTTGCTAGGTCTTACCTGCAGTGCACTGACCAAAATATAATTTAAAAAAAATGATAATCTTAGTTGTCTTTTTCAAGAAATATCAGTTAGGTTCAGTATTTAATTTCCAGATGTATTCATCACTTTAGCCAAACGTTTATCGGGAACATACAGTATACATACTATATGCATAAACATTATCTACAGTAATAATATTTTCCTGCTATCAATCTAAAAACTACCTGTAAACCTTTGATATATTCAAACTGAGAATATTGCTAAACATATTCCCATTACAAATTCATGAAATATTAAGCACGTATATCCAAAATTGATTTTCAATTTTCCTTCAACTTTAAGTGTACGTAAACTGCCTTTAACATATTTGAAACTAGTTATTCAAGACGATATTTTGCAAAAAAATCCGCCGAACATTTTATACGTGTACAACGTCAATTATTAAACGAGCACTTACATTCAGGTCAGAGCGTCAACAAACGTTAGAACAGCTGTCAATATTTTAAGCAAACCTCTCCAAAGACCAAATAGAAAATCATTGGTTAAAATAGCGCTTTAATATGCATGAATAGCGTGGTAAGAACTAGATTACCAATGTAAACAACGGAAGTATTACTTCAATCGGATTATTCATATTCAATGAATTATTTAAGCTAAAAAGAGCCGAGAAAACAATCGATACATTTCTAAATGGGTTTTGGATTTGAAATATAGCCGTTACTTAAATATCTACAGTTATCAATGGGGGCTAATGTATAATGTCTTAGTATTTTGGCTACCTTGATCTGGGTCGAAATTTCTCAAACGTAGGATCCATCGCAAATCACAACCGCACAATAGCTATTAGTTTAAAACAGACATCACTACGTTTCTCATATATTGTTATTTTATTATTAAGCACGTAGTTATCACCAAGGTTAAATTTTCTACAACTTTTGTTTTGACGTATTTTGTCTGCTGGTAATGAAATAGGGTTAAATATTGATTAGTACTACGTTACCACCTGCTATTTTGTTTAACGTTTGTACGAAACCCAATGTTATAAAATATACATTATTTACACAAGTGTTTGGTATATTATAGATTGGCCTGTTCCATATTACCCATAGCTACGACAAGGATTGGGTCGAATGGAGTGTTCAAATATACCACAAACTTGGCTGTAAACAAGGATGTTTTCAACAACAATAAACGACGTTTACATTTCAGGTTTATATACGCCAAATTGCTCAGAAAAATTAGTTTGGCTAAATTCACCCATTTCATAAAATGAATGACACAATGCTAAATCTCCAATGATTCATAATTTTTAATTAACTTCCCATGCAGTAATTACGAAAAATTTCCAACAAGGCTGCGTGATTTTCCCCCAATCTTAACTTGCAGCAATGGTTTTTTTAGTTCGATGCGTTTTACATAGACATACAACAATAGAAGTGTTCGTTAATGAAAATACGTGAGCAATTCTTATGAAACTAGAGAGTTTGAGCCAGCCAACATTATCGTTGACTGGCTCAAACTCTCTATTGTCTCAACTCAGCAACGAATCCTGATTACTTTAATTGCTGTGCGTGTCCAGATCACACTTTGAGATATAATTGTCGAAAAACTACTTTATATTTCAGAGGATTTGCACAATCGCTTAAGAACCTACTAATGAAATTAAAATCTGGATTAATTTCATACGTAAAATTGTGATTTCGGGCAAAAGGGAATTAAAATGAAACAAAGGTATTCAAACCATGGTAAAGGGTATAGCATCCCCAAAAATCTACCTAGACTAAATTATTCATCAGAGTGAAAATCTCAATTAATTTATGTCAAAACGGGTGCTGGTTGATGCGTTGATCTCATCAAAGGAATCCATTTGATGTCACGCCGAAACGAGCAATATCAAAGAAGAAAGCGAAAATCAAGCAGAAATTGGATTGACAGAGAGTAAACACGACAAATGCTGTATTTTAAATGTATAAACTCCACTATTTAGAGGGAAAATATATATACTAGCTAACGAATGGTGCTTTGTGTTCACTGGACGTTGTACATTCAGGTATGGGAATAATGAGATAATACCCACAGGAATCATTCAGTTTTATTGTGAAACAAAGGCAAAACCCGAATGCGGAAAATGTTTCCCTAGAACGCACTAACAGCTACAAAAGCTTTTGAATACCAATTTGCAGTAGAACAGTGACTGTCAGGCAGTAGAGAAAATGTTGTCATTCGGGGAGACTACAAAAAACTTAACTGGAATACAATTTAGTGTCGACATAATTTGACAAGCCCATCAGTCAGCTATACTGTCTATGCTGCGTTCAAGCAGTTTTTAAATTCATGTATACCATTTCGAGTATTGGTTTGAGGGAATTAACACAGTGACACAGAAACATTGCATTAAGACAGTATACTGTCTTGCAGATAAAAGCTATTATCGGATTTATAAGGATCTGCTTCTTATGGAATCAGTTGTGTAAGGGCGAGTCAGTAGTTGTCTCACGCTTCAATCACTTCTCAATGAACTATTTTGGGGGTTATTGACCACACACATAGAAATATTAACAGCATCCAGTGATATCAATCTTCATTAGCCGAATTGGTAAGGGATGCTTAAACTTCACACCAAAGACACCGAAAAAAGTTTTTAAAAAAAACACTTCTTGAACTATCGAAACTTGCCATGCTTTAACAAAACGACTACATTAAGAAATACAATTTGATGAAAAGCGTGGACGCCATTAAATTGTGAGTGCTACTAAAATTGTTTACATTGAAGGCCATCAATGCAAGGATTGGACCTTGGACACTCAATTCACCATCATAGCAGATGCTTTTAGTCACGCTAGGGGTCAGCACAACGCCAAAGAGGTGAAACTAACGAGCACCCGGAGAAATGCGTGACACTACATTATAAACAAGCCATTTCTCCAAATATCCATTTCACCAATTTTTTTCCTCCTTCGCTCCTTAGCTCCTTGTGGCATAAAATCGATTTTCCATCGTGGTATTTGTGAATCAACATTAGGGAAATCTGATGGCATTACGAAGCTCTTGGCATGCATGTTGACTGTCAGAAATGAAGTAGAAAACCAACCATTCTGATCGCTCAACACTTAAAGATTGTTCATTTCAACGAATGAACATACAACCTTTATTTGTACTTGACAACTATGCCTTGAGAAATTATTTTTCCATTGATTTTATTAAAAAGAAGGGTAAGAAGAGAAATAATTGGAAACTGAAAACCACGTCCAATGACGTTATGAATTGTTTCCATGCCTATTGTACATTAACGAGAAAAACTAATCTATAGAAAGTGAATTGCGCATTTTTAGAAAATATTTACAATATATAAACTTGCATTGAAAAGGTAAACAAAATTGTGAGAAGACTTGTTATAGCTTCCATTCATAATATAGTGTTGGATTTCAATAGTCTCATCATTTTTCTTTGAATGGACTCGAATAAGTTTTGAACACCATCAATAGAAGAATAAAATACGGTGGGTGTTCCCAATGAAGTCAAGATAATGCATTTACAACGCTACATTTTTAACGTTCACATTATTTCTTTTACTACCTACACATCCCACTTTTCAAAATCGTCCAAATTTAGTACACAGTTGTTTACCTGACTTCTAAGTGTAACAAGGATTCCGCACCTTAAACTTATTTAGAAACAAGGCTCATTTCGTCAGAAAAGCAATTTCAGTAAATAGAATTTGCGAATGAAGGTATAATAAGATGGAGATGCAGGTGCTTGGTGCAAATCCGCTGAGAATTAAATTTGTGCACAACTTTCCCTTCAGACGAGAAGCGTGTTAATATTCAATTCCATTAGTCTTAACTTCACATTTGCGATAGGCCACCGTTGCTAAAAACAAGATTATAACCTGCTTTTCCGGTGAACTTTGCACAAATTACTTTTCTGAATCATAATCTTGAAAGTTTTAGTAACATAAACGACCATTAAATATTTTATGTTACATCTGTGTTCTAAATTATACAATGACGCGTGAAACGTAATCTTGAAATGTTTCATTACAAAGATGTATATATGTATTTTACAAATTAAAGCGACAAAAGCAAAATCTTTGTTGGAAAATGTTGTTGCTTTAATTCTATAGCTTACATATACACTGACACTGTTGTATTTGAACTTTATATTTTATGAAGTAACTGATATTATTTTTGTTAGTTTATATATATACTGTGGATAAACTATTCCTTATAAGTAAGTTGGTGCCTTCCATTACAAAATAAAATATCTTATAATTTAACTGATGCATTAATTTCACTACTTTTTCATGGAGCATTTCAAATATTTCGTATCAAATAAAAGAAACAAAATTTGCATATTGATTTCGGTTTAATCTATGAATTCTGTTAAATATTATTACCTGGTCAGTTGTTAAGCTGATTGACACTCACCTAATTTAAGGACCAGTCGAGTAATCTATCTTTATCTCTTAATTTTAGTAATGGGCCATTGTTTATTAACACTGAAAATAACAGCATCGACCCTAGCATTACAGTTCATTATGCTGCCCCAAAATGAACACTATACGATGCCAAACAACGAGTCCAATTAATTATAGGATTCCTGAATGTGGTTTCCGTGTGCTTTGTGTTTTCCTAGGTCGAATTTTGTAGAAACTGTTTCCAAACATTTGTACCATTGAACAAACTTAACGACAATGACAATACAAATGAAAACTGGTGATGATTATCCCGTTCAGAAACGTGAAATAGACGTTCCATCTTTGCCATTTTGGCAATGAATACGACGTGATGATTTACATATGCCATTAGTATTTTAACTAATAAAGTTTGCCTACGAGGTACGTTTAACAGAAATCACTATATGGTACCATTTCCAGTCTTGCAACCGTTATTTGTAGTCACTATGCATTAACCAGAAATTTGCTTTTAGAGATAGTAGAAGTGATTGAATATCAAACAGTCCCTTCGGAGACAAATCAAATTGACAGAAAAGCGAAATGGGAAACTATATTGACCCAAAGGTAAAGTTAAACGCTCAACTGTAAATGTTGACTAGTGGTTTTCCATAAAAGGATCCAAATACACTAAGCGACGATTTCGATCCATGGTAAAGAAAGTTTACTAAAAAAAAGAATTATAATCTCGGAAACAATCTCTGGTTTCATGAATTCAAATCCATCAAGTTCCAAGATTAGCTCTGGTGAATTTCTAAATATTCTAATGCCGAAAAACGTCTATACCGAATGAAGGACACTAACAACAACCAACAACTGATGGTTTGTGGATGTCTTCAAAAAGATACATCACAAACTATGTAAGTGATATAGAATGGAGGGGTAATGGCACTCGTGTTATAGGGGAAAAACTCTACTTTTCCCTCCATTACACGTAAGTTTATAAATTGCTTGGCAATTGCCTTCGTTGATCGATGGACCAGTTACATCGTAAGTTCAGCACTGACAGCTGAAATTGCTTTAAACGTTTTTCAATTAGTTTCCGAGGGCGTTCGATTAAACATATACCGCATGATTATGTGACCACCTTTGTTTATTTATGCTTCATATATTTATACCGCAATCTATGGGGCTACTTATCCTCGTTGTAGGAATGAGCAACGGCGCTTCCTGGTCCATACGCGTACATGCATTCAACTAAAATTGCAACGTTAAAACGCCCTCTATCATAACATTGGCAGCGAACCTTAAAGACCAGTTTTACAATGGGTGTGATCGTAAAGTCGATGCAATTTTGTCGAGTGACGCCAACATGAGGACCAGTGAACAAGCAATGATAAAAAACTGACGTCGTTTCCTTATGTATAGAGAATATATTAAACAAATGTATGTGAACTAATGTAGTACTATTTTCAAACCAGTGCGACAAGGGTCCACAGGTGTACCACATAGTACGTTGACATAATAGTTGAAATTTACATTATACATATTAATTGAAATTGAAAAACAAAATTGTTCATTATTTAAAAACAAATGAAATGTAGTGACGCAATAATTTTAGCACAATTTTGAGTGTCGTGAGTTGAAAAAGTTAAAAGACATTTAACTAGATGGTCAATTTCATCATATACATACATGAATTTGACATCCTTCATTCCGACGCTTTTTTTTCATTCATTTTTTTAGTTATTTCGTATCTAACAAACTGGTAACAATTGTTGAGATACCCAAAGTTCCTTAATTTTGGGTAAATTTGAAAATTTCTTTCAAATTGTATTCTATAGTTTTCCTGTAAAATTTACAGAATGCTTTAACTGTATCTCATACAAACTGATTAAAATTTCAGCATTGGATAAATCCTTGACATTAATTTTTTACTCTAAAAATTGAAGCCCTAGTTGAGTACCAGGGTCTCAACCTGGAAGATTAAAAGCCACCTGATATGACAACATTCGTGACATTGACCTTAATTAACAGGATCTGTACATTACACATTGGTCCTCCGTAATTTTCTTAACAGAGTCTCTCCGAAATTCTGCATTTCCCATACCGTCCCTTTAATTGCAGGGAACATCCGTATGCGTTATCCGTATAGTTGTGTGCATGACTTGATGGTCCGCAAATGCTGTAATCGCCGGACGTGGGAAACTAACAAGTGGGTAGATATAGTCTTTAGAGTGGATGGGGTATTAGCGTGCTAATCTTTACTCCAGTTGTTCCGAGATAATGTATGTAACGCCGCTGCGTTTCCAGTTTGTTTTGTTTTCCACATATGTTTTGTTCCCAGAGGCTGCTTTTCCGAAATCTACAAACGTTTTTCCTGCCAGCTTATACGTTCACAGTATTTATGAGAACGCATCGAGCGGAAACATTTCCGCAAAAAAGCTTTTTTTTTTTCACAGAAAAAATATATCCTAACTTCCCATTAAAGTTTACTAAAGATACCAGAGGCGTCCTGGCTGCCATGGAATGCAGGGATACCAATGCTGAAGTTTTTCAGATTTTAATGTTAGGCATGGGACCAATTCCAAATGCGTATTTCTGGTATTCTAATAAACGTATTTCGTCACAAATATGACCCAAATACACGAAATAACGACTTCCAGGATATCGGTTTGTTTACTATAGTTAAACCTCAGGAAATTAAATCCCGCTTTCTATTTTGACTACCTGGAAAACCGACAATGAGTAGTTTTTTCCTTCCCAATCGTAAACAGAAGCGATTTGTGCCACGAACATGATGAACTGATAAGACCTTTTCAGCAAAAATCATGCTTCCATATCACACCTTATACATTACGCGTTGTTCCCAATAAGCATTGTTAAATTGGATTTCATTTTTCAAGATGGCAGCTTCAGTTTACTCTAAAGGCTGTCATCTTGGAAAAGCTCGGTACGGTTTGGTAACCCGGTTGATAAAATTACATAAAGCAGCGTTTAAAACTCTTCTGAACATCAGTTATAATGGCATTGCCAAAACCCAATATTTACACACGACAGTTCAAGAAAATCATCTTTCTCTTTCCCGTTTCAATGACAATAGTTATCACACTGAACGGATACAGAACTGATGTGTGGAAATGGACTTTAAAACAAGTCACATCACTGAACTGCTGAATAACCAAACTAAAAAATGAAAAGGCTAAAGGCAGCAATTCAGTCAATTTGGCTTCGGCTGTTCAGCAGGTAGATTCCAAGGTCTACTAGACTTTGGACAACAGATGGCTGTAAAGGCCGTCGAAAATCAGGCCTTGAATTTCCGAGGCCCTTCATTACAACATCATAGCATTCGATAACGGATCAATAGTTGGCGCGTTTTTTAATTCAATTACCCAATGCAGCAACAAGTTAGGTACAACTTACCAATGGTTGAAGTTCAAGGGCACCGAGTGCACCACCCTGAGGGGCTCCTTCATGACGGCAGCACTGAGGGTGAAGCAGGGCAAAGGGCGCTTCTTACGTCGGGTCTGTGCCGTGAGGACCCTCCGGAGCCGGCCGTGTTTTTCGGTCTCGTCCACCTCCTTGTCCAACTGGGACAGGTCCAAGAGGGATCCACATTTTCCGCCGTAGTTGTATTTGCGAAGGCCGTTGTTGACGCTGGTTTGCTCAGCCGAGGATTTTTCCTGATCTGCCGGAACAACTTTCAGGAAATCCACCAACCGTACGGTGCCCTCACTCTCGACGGACGACGGATCCAGCTGGCTCCTGTCCGCCATCCAAATACTGCACTGGAAAGCCGTGGTGGCGGTCCAAGGATCCGATATCGATTCGTGAAACCTCGATTGCTTATCGATTCCGAAACGTAAAAACTCTTTGGTAGTTGAACAGATTTGTTTCCAGTTACCTGATGATACCAAATCGGGACACTTGATCCGATATCGTTTCGCGGTATTGGATCCGATATCGATCAGTTATCGATTCCGCAACATCAAAATCCTTCCGAGGATGCAGACAAAAATGAAGGAATGAATACTTCTCGAGTCCGCTATCTGAAGTTACCGAATCGGGAGGCTAGATCTGATATGCACCGGTGAAAACTTGATTCGGACTCAAGTATGGAAAAATGAAATTTTTTTAAAAACTAGATTGGGTATGCAAAGAATGCTGTCCAAAGGGCGTGAGGAATCGGGGAATATCGATCTGATATCGTTTGGTGGTTATCGATTAAAAATGTCATCCGTTTTGGGTATACAAAGTTGTTATCTTCCAGCAAAGCAGTACTTAGGTGGGTCAACAAAAGATATCAATTCAGGAAGCTAGATCCTAGATTGACTATCGATTTCTGAATAGTCAAATGTTGGTGGATCTATACAAAATATTGGACTTAAACGAAATTTGGTAGTTTAGCAAATATCTGTACCAAAAACCTGATGTGAATGTGGAAAATCACGTTGCACATGGATGACGTACTGATTCGTAGCACCGCATCCAGCATCAATCAAGACCACTTGTAGTAACCGCAAACAAGAAAAAACAACTTTTTCAAACAATGGTGACACGCGTAATGAAGGCGCAAACAGGCATCCCGTTCCATTTATTGTCCAAGGCCGATGACAAACATGTGGTCCCGTGTTGTCATAACCGGGGCCAGGGGTCGCTGATCACGCTAAAAAAACGTCCTAGGCAGGCACTTGCTTAAACGACAATGATATGAAAGCATTCATAACCACCCTTGACATATTGAACAGCATCCTTACAAGTAAAACACGAGGATTCAGACCTGTTCAAACGGGACAAGTTCTTGTGAGAAATGAAACATATTTCCGTACATGGAACAGCGCAACTACGAAAAGTCCTTTTCAGTCAGAAGCACATTTTACGAAAGTGGGATGAGCGTATGGAAACGATGGTTTATATGATCGCGAAGGCGGTCGATTGGTTGCCGCTGCCAGGTACGTCACAGGGGCCCCGGCGCCTCGTGTTTCGAAGTTACGCCACGTGACGTCACAGCTAGAAGAGCCAATCCTGTCGACGTGGGTGTCCGACAAATTGCGAAACTTTGCAACATCCAAATCATCCTATGACCATTCGCTGAATCTGATACTTGATGGGATGAATGCAAAATGTGGCATTTTACTGTTATCTTAGGCACAGTAGGCTGTTTATTGACTTAATTCCTAAGAATAGTCGTAAATGACTATTGGTGTCTATAATGCATTATTCAATCCATTCAACTCGATGCCCTTGTAAGGGTGAAATCCACACGAAATTTTCCTTAAAGATGGGTGGTTCCAACAAAGAGTTGGAAAGTTAGTTTTATTACCACCATATTCTTTGTGCCTAATTCCAGAGAATAGTCTGACTTGCACCAATTAATGTGACACCCTCTACAGGCTTATCCCTAATTCATAATTCCCAAAATCCAAGTTCTGTATTTTTCAGTTGCCGTCCATGTGTCCAAACAAATGAACTTTTGTCAGACAGTTTCCTGCAGTAGTTTCTTGTTACATCATATAAGTTGGATTGTTAATTTTATTGCAACCACATTCTTAGTGTCCAATTACAGAGAACAGAATCACTGCATGACTTTCGACCAAGTGGGACAACCTCTACAGGCTAACCTCTCATTCATAATTCCTAAATCCAAGGTTTTGATCTTTCAGTGATTGTCCATTCAATGTGTCCAAACAACTGAACTTTTATCATACAGTTTTCTGCATTCGAGTTGTAGAGATTGCCATGTTAACTTTCTACATTCAGCGGATTCGAAGTACGTTTTTCAGAATATGGCATCCATGTTTCAAACTCAAACAACATGTGCTGTACAACATGTTGGAAAACACTCACCTTGTTTGCAAACAGTGTCAATGGAGCTGGTGGGGGCAAGGGGGCAATGTCCCCTTATGGAAATTCCCAGGGGGAGAGGCATTTGTATACCAGCTGTGCATTATGCTGTCGTGTGGATACACTATACTGTATTATTTGAATATGTTGAATGTGGTTACCGGCTATGGCAGTGCAATTTCGGTTGTGACTATGAGGGCCCGCACTTCGTTATTGCATCCATCACCCTTCCTTGACAAAATTTCGTTTTTACGCCATTGGTTGCCAGGTTGCATCCTTGATAAACAACAGACATTCACTTCAACTACTATACTATATTGGCTTACTAATTTAGGGTTCAAAACTATCCAGATCTGCTCTGCAGTAATTATATTTAGGAATAACTGCAGGGCAATAGAGAGGTTGAGCCAGCCAACGTTAACGAAACGATAACGATAACGTTGACTGGCTCAAACTCTCTAATATCTGTTCCCTGTAGAACTATTGTCAAATGTATTCATACTTTCAGACCTGCTTTTTCAGTTACAGTAAGACTGTTAAGCAAAACTGCAGTTCATTTTTCTTTGACAATAGCAAGTGAAACTTTCACTTTTTTTACTTCTTTGTTCATTAATTAGCCATTTACTTAATCAGAGCCCCTCGCGAATACAAGCGCTTTATCTCAGAGACTTTCATGAGACTTAAGAGTAGATTCTTTGTATACAACAATTTCTTCGCAAAATTCGTCCGCTTTTGTTTAAGAAGAATCTATCCATTTTCGATGAAAGTCCATCAGATGAAGCGCTTGTATTCGCCATATTCAGTTTCTTCATCCAACCGTGATGGAGGAAGTAAAGCCTGATTAGGTAAATGGCCAATTAAGGGGAGTTTCTCACTTCGTGTTTTGAACTTGTTTGCAAGATTTATTTTCCGTATAAATAAGTAAACATTGATAGAAGTGAAATCTAACGTAAAAAAGGAAACGTGGCTTTTCTCACGTCCGTACCAACTATATATAAATCTTCTTTTTACTACAAAAAGCGGAGTAATTTCAAAATTTATAAATATATGAAATCCATGACAGATGCACCGTTGTACGTTGAGGAATGACAATTAAAAAGGAAAGCTTATCAGCTACACCGAAATTAAAGTTTTTGGTAGCATTTAAAAGTATATGCCCTTTGAACACACAAGACTTGCTTACAAGTCGATTCACAGCCGTTAGCCGTTTCACTTCCGTTTCATCGCCGCTACTAAACTTATACACCCAAAAAAATCCTACGTCAAAAACTACCTGAACAAATTAGTTGGATCTACAAATACTAAAAATAAAAATGCACTACATAACATACCGTATAAGCAATAAATATAAGCCTGTAAGTTTTAAAATGAGAAAGTATATATAACGAATATATATAATATAGCAATCACGTTTCATCAGTAGTTTCAAAACTTCAAAAAGCATAAAATTGAGAAACCCAATGCGTGGGTGGATATGGTTTAAAGAGCCATTTTTGTAACCCATCAAAATATTAGAGACTGTGCTGTCAGGTGGATAAGAACAGTTAAGGAAACTGAACAAGTTAGAAAATGGGGAAAGATTGATCTGACTCAATAGAAAATGTTTGGATATCATACATTCAGAAGTTGCACAACTTTTATTTTGATTAGTACGTCGTGCGGAATGCATGCAAATACGACCCTGAAGATAATCATATACATACATGGATATGGCTTCCCCGTCTGGAAAAACAACAAACAAATATGCTGATATCATTACGCTGAAGATAATCATATACATACATGGATATGGCTTCCCCGTCTGGAAAAACAACAAACAAATATGCTGATATCATTACGCGATGGATCGAAACTGAAAACATGTTTTGACGATTGCAAACGATGTGTTATGCATCGAGGGTAAAGAATACTTCATAGCATAATGCAGAAACAATAAGCTTTTAAAAGGGGGACCTGGCTATTGTTAGAATAAATATATACACGATTAATTAGCCTATAGAGCTATTATCGTACCAAAACATATTAAACCTATGTTCTTTTAAAAACGAAAACAAACTTTCTAATGACGTCTTAGAATTAATGGAGTGATACTAGGAAGGCAGTCTATTGTTTTTGTTTTTGAAATTATTTCGAGCTTATAGACTATAATAGGGTATATACATTATAGTCGGTTATCATAATGGAACATACTCCCACATACGACAGCTCCATTTATAACCAAGAAATATCTTTCTTTTCTATCATCGTTTGGGGCTTCTGTACTGATAAAGACTATACATGTTTCCAAACTATGTACTGTATGTAAACAACTACAGTAACGATTTTTTTATAATATGCTAAGACACAAATTCATTCAACGGCTTTCGTATTTCAAATATATTGAGTTAATGTGCATGGCGGGCGGGGCACCAGTTTACACGTCCGGCTTTTCCTCGTCCAAAAATACATAAGTGGAAAAACGGTACAATTATATTTTTGTTGCTTAAATAAATGAATATTAAAAACTATTATTAAGCTACTAAAAGGTTATTAACATTTAATGTTTAAGGGGCCCCACTTGCCATAGGGCAAGCTGATATCCTGGCCAGTCCGCCACTGCGGATGACACACAGAAAAAAAAGGTGGGCTCCGAGTGAAATTGGGTCCGTCGACGCCAATGCGTCAACAAAGTTGCATGTGAACCACCCTATTGAAAACAATGACCTGTGGATCGGAGGATGTTTTCAATGATGCGGTTCACACTCCCACACGTTGCCTTCCGAAACCAATCGCTTGACCATATCACCAGAATACTTTGAACGGATCGAAGCTTGCCTCCGGCGGAATACTTTGATCTATCTCTACAGTCAATGATAGAATGTCGGATCGGAGCTTGCCTCCGGCAGTGCTAATGCGTGTCGTGTGAACCAGGCCTTAGAGGACTGAATAGGTGGAACTAGCGCCCTATGAACGAACCCCTCCCTTGGGTTGGCATCCACCTGAAAGCTTGCACAATTTACCCGCAGATTTGTGACGCATTTCGCAACTCTAATTTATAACATGGCGTGGCTCTGAATTTGAACATACTATATGTATATGTGAAACTTCTGTTTTCGGTGTATACGTTTGGCATTTAAATCCATCTAATTTAGGAGCCTGCGGATCACAGGGGTCTTGAGGCCCGGATTTCATTAAGAGCGATTCGCAACAGTTGCACCACTACCCATTAAGGTAAAAGTGGGAAGCGATTACTAACAGGTGGTCCATTAATAGGCAATGCTCGACGGGAAAAAAAATCTAATTAATTGATATTACATTAGGCCTAATGGCAGGGCGCAATTGCGTGCTACGGGCATATTTAAGCTGATGAAAACCGAGTTATCAATCATTTTAGATTATGAGTAATTGATAGTGAATTTAATCCGCAGAAATCGATTTGGGAAAGATGCATTTTCAACTGTTTAAAAATATTAGCTTTGCATCGGCTTGTAGCTCAAAAAAATGCATTTAATCTTATTATGGTCCATCATGCTAAAAAATTGAAGTTGGTCTCAAACATTTTTTCGTTATATGATCCCTAATTTATGTTTTCTGCGAAATAGCAACAACATGCGCTAAAAATCTCTTGTATGGCTTCATTTCTCGTTTGGAAATCACGTTAACAGGCATTGCACATCCATGTTAAAAAAATGAAGCCTTCGTTTAAATGGACAGGAATCATTACAATTCACTACAATACAATGTTCTTGATGTCGAGCCAAGCAAAAGTGGCGTTCAAAGATCTAATTAAACAAACTAATTCCAGATCCAATATAGGATTTATACCTTTTCCATCAACAACTACTCATAAATATAGAGACTCTGAAACCAGAATTAACCAGCGTTTAGAACCTCACATGGGGGAAAAATCGACAAGGGGCTTAAAGGTCAAATTACTAAGGCTAATAAAAACTTAAAAGCTTAAATTGAACGCAACAAATCATTCAATGCGATAGCCGCCCATAGCCGAGGAAATCGATATGCCTGTCCTGGTCAGGAAAACAAAATCAATACTTTCAATTTCGATTTAATTAAATCGGTCTCATGATCTATAATCTGGTTTCACAAATGATTAAAAACAAGCCTCAATTTAATTAATTGAACGAAAAACCTCCTGCCAGACCCACATCAAAATTAATCAGAAATGTATCTTATTTAAGATCGAAACTATTTTCTCTGAAAGGTCGAACGGTTTACTTATATTTCATCTTAGCAGATGTATTATTGAGGAAAGCCTTCAACGTAATAAGAAACGAGCACGTAAGAATGATCTGGGAATCATCGCATGGCCAATTTTTGGTTCAGCACCCCCTGGTGGCGTGTGGCATTCCCAACATGCCCATACATGCGAACGTATCCATGACGAATATGTATGGGATGCCTATGAGCAACCGAGACTGCCCGATTTGAAAGGTTGTATATGTGCCATATTACATCGTCTTGTATGGACAATATTAGCATTTTCAAAAATCATATATAAACAGTCTCAGACTTTGAGTTCCGATCAGCACAGTGTACACATCCATACAATATAATGAAGTTTAAACTCTACGTACTCATAAAATTACAACATATTCCCATAGTATATGGCAATACAAAGGAATTTATGAGCACTTATGATCATACAAAAGCAAATACTTTATGGGTAAACCATTTATGGTCATACAAGGGCATACGTGGGGAAAACATACATCAAAATGGAGTGGTTTTATGCTTTATGATTAAAATACAACGCCATGCATTTATAACCTATAATCTCCATATTTTTAATTTGTTCAATTCTTTTTGTCCACAATGTGTCTATTGTAAAACCACTTCACGAATACATTTTCCAGATTTAGATGCAAGATTACGGGTTAAAATATGGGTATAGGTTGCGCAGGTTTCATTTGACAAATTTAATTAATGCTTTTTCCACGTGTACCAATAACAATAATGGCTTTAATCGGCTTAGTTCAGCGTTGGGAAAATTTTCCATGGGGAAACCAGTGGAAGCATTGCCATTTCCGCATCTGGGAAAAAACCTCGTATTTTCACGATTAAGACGAGAAAGGTCGAGACTATCTTTCCAGCAAACACGAAAGCCCCTTTTTCTTGCCAGCAAATCCCAATGTAGAAACCAGCTGTACCCTACAAAGCTCGTACTTTCAATAGACCATTATTTATAATTGAATCTCCAACAATTCTTCCCAATTGGCTGAAATCGAGAGGTCAGTGGTGACCATTACGCAAATCTGAAATGCTCATCAATTTCTTTGTTCAACTTTTGCCAAGCTTTGTGGATATAAGCAGAAAGTTTTCAGACATACAAAAACCTGAACGCTAAACCTTGTAAGTATTAAAGAAAACAGCGACAATTGTTATGTAATGACGTCATTCTGCCTGTATGGCGTCATTTTAAGGTCATAGGTCGATGGGGGTGATCTACGAAGAACAACAGCAGGGAATTTATAGAAGTTGAGAGTTTTGAACACCTGATTAAGATACTCCGTTAAAGACATCCACATTTTTGTTGTAAAATAATGTTTTGTGATGTAACGTCCTAAATTGGATATTCTTGTTGCTAGACGGTATTTTGGGAAAATGTCATGAGAGGATTGACAAAAAAACTAAATGTTAGCTAGACATGGTAAAAACGTAATTGGTAATGTATACGTAGTGTTTGGAGTTATAAAAACCAGCGCAAGTTCCAGAAACTTGCTTACTACAAATTTACGTAATGTCTCGTACTTACGTATCGTAAATGTCTTAAGAATGGTTTCATTAGCACGTTTTGACAGCATTTTAATTACATTTGAATTTAATGGCAATTTCCCAAAGGGTATCGAAATGAATTTTATGCCAAATCACTCAGAATGGAATCCGTAAAAGATAAATCTCAGTACGGATATGATGAAAAAAAATCTCGGATGTCCCTGAAAACGTTGAAATCATCCGATGCGTTTTCATCACTTTACGTCACTTTGGTTTTTTTTTTCTCCCAATATAGGCTATGGTTGGAGAACTTACATTCATAACATTCATTCCTCATAAGGAATTTCCATTTATGGTGAACTTGAGTTATTTAGCTTATAAGATTTCATTTTCCACTCAATCTAGCAACGTATGAAGGAGCTTAAAGGAGAAAAAAACCGAGAAACTATTTTAATCAAATAAAATTTCAATGCAACTTTTTATATACCGGAAAACGTCAATATAGTGGGCCCTAAAACCTTAGTGCTGAAACCTTTCTTATAAAGCACTGTAAGGAGTTTAATTTTCCTTGATCATACAGAATGCTTGAAGTTGCATTGATCGAATCACAAAGCTAACACATTTTCACGTCTATTTCTCTCACAGAACATGAAATTAAAACGCACAGGCCTAAGGGAAATTAAACGAAATCCAAATACTAGTTTTCAACTACGACATTATAAATTTAATCGACGATTAAAATCCCTTATAGAAGTTGGACTTGCTTATGCAATAACACGACATTTCTAGCATAGTATTTTGCAATCATACTCCTAATTTGCTGACAAGGTATCCATTTGAGGAATGTGTTAGTATCAAATCTTTAATCCTGCTGTTGAAAAAACATTCTTTTGGGGCTCCCTCACAGCGTTTAGCCGTTACTCTACAGCTGCTGAACTTTCATTTTATTCAATTTGAGGTTTAGCAGCGCTTGCTGCCCCTTAGATACGGCAAACAGTACTTACACGCCTGTGCCTATGGTTTGCCGCCTATTACCCGGTGTCCATCTATAGATTGCACTAGTGGCGTAACTAAAATGTTTGGGCCTAGAAGTAAAATTTTTTTTGGGGCCCTCACATTCGTGAGGTGCCTTATCATGATTGTTTCATAGCCGTTAGCCGTTACACCGCCGCTGATGAACTTGCACCACCTACTGCTAACAATGACGAAGTCCTATATCACAAAAAACCCGGAAATCTGGACATAAGCCTATGTTTATTCGGAGAGGCTTACTCAAGCCTGAGGCATACCTTTCAGCACTGCTATAGCTTGGTCAAACATGTATATATGTTTTTGGGTCCCACTTTCCTTGGTTCACACTCCCACAAAACATTTTGGGTCCTACTTCATAGCCGTTAGTCGTTACTCGCCGCCCTCGGGAAGGTCGCCTCAAGTCAGAGAGACCCCTAAGCATTGTTTGCTTGTTCTATCCTATATTTACGCCGCTGTGGAAGATTTTCTGTACATTTCAAGCCACAGTACAGGGCTCATATAAATTTCACCATCAGCAAGCAATTTCCCATTTCATCTCCGGAGACTACCCAATGCAAGAACAAAATATTGCTACCAACACGGATACTGATGTTTGTCTACTAGATACCAAGCATGCAAATTATTTAGCACTATACTTAAAAAAATGCATAGTGAAAGTACTTCATGAAACACTCTGATATCAGAATGTTAAAACCAAACATAAATTATAAAACATGATATTAAAAAAGTACATTTATGCTGGTTTTTTTCGCTTTTTATATTCTTTTTATTTATAATAAAAATTACGATTTAGTTTTCCCAAATTTTAGTTCCAAATCTTCATAGCACCTAAAGATACATTTTTTATATTTCTTTTTATAAAAATCTATGGTACATTTCAGACCATAATCTAAATGTAGATGCTCATCTACACATTTTATCCTGAGCAAGTGATTTCCCATTTCATTTCCGGAGACTACTCCGAGCTAGAAAAAAATATATATCTACTCTTTCACACAGACAAAAAGGATGAACCTGCTACGATGCTAAAAAAAATGTACTTCAAAGATGCTTCATAAGTACTCTGTATACGAAAAACGAATCAAGCATATACATAACGAAAATGTCACCGTGACTATACGAAATAACGTTGTTCGGTTAAGTAAGGCCGATTTTTTTCTTTGTACAAAAAAATGCATCCAAACAACCATCCATCCAATCAACATTCACAACAAATGTCAGACAGAGGTGCTTCGTGTACCAAAACTTCCATCCACGTTGCTTTATTTTGAATTATTTACATCCTAAAAGTACATTCATTATTTATGAAGCTTTTACACAACTTGGGTATTTTGCCGCTCGACTTCTCGCGAAATCTCGCCCAGAAAGAGATGCGGATTACGACAGCTGAGCTTAAAATGGTCATGCAACCTAGGTTCACAATAGCAAAATTTAGAAAAATAAATCTTGTTATCAGTGATTAAAATATGAGAATATTTCTATAAAGGATTTAGAAAACAAAAACTGGGGCAATTTATCACAAGAGATAATTCAAATAAAAGTTTGGAGATCGTGGTAAAGCTTAAGACAATTCTGCTTAAGACAATTCTGCTTAAGACAATTCTGAGGTATTCAAAATAATGGTTGAATACATACCGAGTATGACTTAAATGTTAAAGGTTCAAGTGGGAATCGAATATAAAGTAGCGTAAAAAAAGAATGTTGGATGAGCAGATTAAAGATTGACAAAATTTCAAAAAACACCAGCGAAAGGTTAGGTAAACGTCAAAGTTGAAGTTTGAAAACAGTATAAGCGTGTAAATAACCAAATAGAGTGTAAATGATGAAAACCATATCGGAAAAGGTGAAACTTATAAACCCAACGCTGTATACATTCAACCACTCAATGATTAAAATACAGTGAGATTTTACCATTAAAAAATACCGAAATTCAAGACATTAATTTTATTATAATTGAAAGATAAAAATAAAATGGAATCATAAACAATCCATTAACAAATGATGATGATCAGTTTTGTGAACTATATCACGATTTGTACCCCTTAACATTTTATAATTTTTTCTACTATGAAAATTAGGGGGAAGGGTTCAGCACCCCTAGTTTACGTGCATTAATGTATTTTTTTTTTACAATACAGCATGTGGAATTTGGATTAAAAGGATGCAACCTTGTTGAAAATGCAATACTAAAAGCTCATACGTCGCCAGGAGGTGCTGAACCGGAATGAAACTAATTACGGACCCAAGTTTTACAGTAATGCAGAGTAGGTCAAAACAGTGTTGTTATAATCGTGACAAGCCGGATGAACATAAGTCGGGAGAGATTTCAAGAGCGGATTAGCATATTTTCAGCTGCGGAATAGGAGCATTGTTCGGCGTCATGGAGGCTGGAGCGCCGTTGAAGAGTTAAGCCTCATTGCAATTACGAAATTCAATAAAAGGGCAGCAGAGAAGAGCGTGGAAGGGCAGCTAATACCTCGCCTAAGATACTCATTAAATTTGTCCAACAAAGCAGAATGATGAGATGGAAACCAAAATAAAATGAGCTTCAAATCGTTCTTTGAATATAAACGAGCAAGAGAGAATGCTAAGGATGTGCACGTCTAATAAAATGACAGAAACATGTTCAGGGACAGCGAAGACAAAAATCACAAACATCCCAAAATAACTTCCTGTGATACAGGAGATTTTAATCGGGGTATGTGGACCAAATTAATGGGATCATGATACTCGATAACTTAGGAGTTCCTAATAAGAGTCAAATAGGGCGACATACTCCGGGGTTATTAAACCAAAATTCTTATACATCTACATTTTCCCCTTCAAGATTATTGTATTGCAGATAGAAACATTATGACGTTCTCTCACAGTCCTTGAACTTATTCCCTGAGTGCATCGCAAGCAGTTGTAGTTGTATTATTATAATTTTGTCAAAGGAAAAATTGAAAGGTCTCTGTTTTTAATAAAATTCTTCTTCTCATCTCACAAAGTTCCGTCAAAAACCAAGTCTTCGTAGAATGTAAACGATACAGATCGATAAATATAACAACGCGTGTGTGGTTCACTGACACGGCCGACTAGGACTTCATTTTTCATAAAACGAATCACATTTTTTTCTTCAAAATAGAGAGTGACTGTGTAAGCACAACGTGGGCACATATCGAATTATGCCGAGTGATCAATACTTCTGTTTAGATGAAAAATGAACGACATGAAGTGTTTTAAAGTCATATTGCCCTGATTATGACAGTGACCAGGGAGCTCTATACCACAGCTCTATACAACCCAATACCAATATAGAACGTGGGGGTACAAGGGTCATGAATTTGAAATAGGAATTTCCATCAAAACCAAGTAATACGATGAATTTCAAAGAATATATGTACATATATCAAACTTCCTCAGGTTATTTAATTTTTACTGCAAAATAAAATCTTCGAATGATATTGGTTTGCATTTATTTATTTTTTCACCAGTAAATATAGAATAAATTCAAAATGGTTCGAGGAATGAAATGACACAATCTCATGCTGCCTATTCGAATTCGATGTTGAATTCATTGTTTACTGAAAATTACAAAAATACCAAAGGGTAAGGTAACGTTTTGTTTAACATTAATAAAAAAAAACATCAAATGTTTACCAAAGAAAATAGCTAACTACGCTATTTGATTTCCTTTATTAATTTATTTTTTAATTAAATTAAAATTATGTTTGTAAAACTTAAGCAAATATCTAAAACTAAACTGGAACATGACATAAAAAGAGGAAGAAATATTTTTGTTGATATACTGTATGATTTTATTGTGTTATATAATTATTACTTAACTTAATGTAAACTCAGTGAAATACTATAAAAAATGTGGCAGATATTCTATGGCAATCTAACATTGTACTTTAATTTATTTTTAACTTTTCAAAGAAAATAATTATAAACACAGTTCCATTTTACGTTGAATTTTAAATCAAATCTATACTTGTTCATAGGGAATTAATTGTCTGCTAGTACAGAAGTGCATTTCGAAGCCATTTCCATTGAGGGTCGATTTAAGTAACGGCCCAAGTCGACTCAAACGAAGTGAGCCAAACTCGAGTTATTAGAGTGAATGGACATTCCCTGTACTCGTTAAGGAAACTGCATTACTCTTCCATCACTGATCCATACAACTCAATTTCCTAAAATGGGTAGGAAGTCAACCAAGACGGGCAAATCATTAATTAATCGCCCAAATGGAGACAGTTATACTGCCATCACTTACACGTGGTAGTACAGCAACGCCGCTGAGTGACGGGTAGGTCAAAGTTCACCTCACTACCTTCAGTACGGATCGACGTTTCAATATCGATTTAGTTAGCTTTTTATTTTCTGTTTATGAAAGATATGTTTTTTGCTGATTGTTACTGAAGATGACTAATAGCTAGCGGTATAAGAAGGCGAAGGCGGACCACCAACGTTGACATTTTGACATTTCCGATTCAATTTAGCTTATTGCATCGAAGATAAACTAGCTACTGGATCGAAGTATCAAATAAAAACCATCTCTCAAGATGGCCTTCGTTCGTATGCGCAGACTGCAGAAATAAAATCTGAATGAAAATAATACTTATTTATTGAATATTTGATAAATATACCATCATCGTTTTTCTTATTACCATTGCTCTGCATTACAATAACCACTATAACCAGGTAACTGGTATTTCCACATTCTTCCCAGTATTCCGGAAACGACGCAAGAAAGTCCAGCGTGTACAACATGATATAGGGCAAGCTAGCAACGTAGAGCTGCTAGCAGTGATTGCCTACAATTAGGGGCAGCTCATTAAGCTCAATCGCTGATTCATGACTTTATATTTACATTACAGTCGCTTGGTATGTACCACCACTACTTTGTATTTTAATTAATTGGTAATTACCAATACTTTCCAAATACTACTCTTTTGGATTTGTCATTGCTTTATGTTTGCTTGTATTTAATAACTATGCTTACTTGATAAATACTATTACATTATAATCGTATTTGCCGTTACATGGTAAATATACCATGCAAGCTAGCCATGTTAACTACATGTACTATTTCCTTGTATTTATAACAGTATAAAGTTTAACCAATTGCGTGTTGAACCCCAATATAGGGCAAACACGCAATGCAGAGCTGCAAGCATTGATTGCCTACCTGTTGGGGCAGCTCATTAAACTTAATCACTGAATCATGACTTTCTATTTACATTGCCGTTGCTTTACATGGTATGTACCACTACTTTCTGTTTTCATAAATTGGTAATTACCAATACTTTCCAAATACTACTCTTTTGGATTTGTCATTGCTTTGTGTTTGCTTGTATTTAATAACTATGCTTACTTGATAAATACTATTACATTATATAATCGTATTTGCCGTTACATGCTAACTACCATAAAAACTAATCGTCATTGTAACTAAATGTACCGTTGTATTTACAACGGTATAAAGTCCAGCCAGTTGCGTGTGAAGCCCAAAAATAAGGCAAATCAGCAATGCATAGCTGCAAGCAGTGATTGCCTACCATTAGGGGCAGCTTATTTGGACGCTTAGTAAAGCGTTGTCTTATTCATTTTTCCATGGACACCCCAGATGAAAGAGAAACCGCCAAAGCCAGTTTACAGATAGAGCTAATTTGCTAATAATAAAAATGTTAATTTATTTAACGAGATGGCCAGACAAAGTGCTAAAATAACTGGCTGTTATCGTGGATTAAGCCTATTTCGCAGGCTTATCAATTTGGTGAAATTTCATTTCGTTGTCAGTTAGGCCTAACTCACTGTCTGGCCAACGCTACCCACGCAGAAGTGAAGTTACTTAGGTTCCTCATAGGAACGACTGACACCGCATCCCTGGGAGATTTCCCCAAATTTTATTATCCATTATCTCGAATCTTACAGAAAGTAATAAATTTCGAGCTATTGGTCAACAAACCTTTCAAGTTGGCAACGATGGAAATCACTGTTGCAAGAATATACTATTGGCCTAAATTCCGGTCAAATCAAGGCAATTTGATTTCTTTTCTAGTAGTTAAGATTTCCGCAATTCCAGGGGGAAATAAAAATGCAGTAAAGTCTGAATATAACGCATTTCGATACCAGTATTGTTATTTACTTGGTCAAAGGAACTTTTTGTTAAACTATCTTGCATCTTGCATTATATAATTTCATTTTGTAATATTCTTAAATATCTACCGTGAACGCCAATTCCAAGAGCCACAGTTGAATAAGCTAATTTTAGCATTCCAGTTAGATCTTTCAAATTCTTTTCTCCAAAACCACAATGCATAGATTTAAGCATATTAACATGAACAGAGGCTCTCATTGGCGGACGCCATGGCGCCCAGACCAGGGTGTTACCGGGGACATCGTGCTGCAAGCCCCGATGGAGGTCGTCATGACAACCGCTGATCCGTCGTTACGTCATCGCAATTGTGGTGAGAAAATTATCATCGCATTAATTTTTAGATGAAATCCACTTAGAACATACCGTGCCGTACTGAAGATGTACTTTTTTTAGAAGAATATTGACCGGATGCAAAATAGAGTTAAAGGCTATATGATGATGAGCATTTGCATAAAATATGATTATGAAGTCTTCACCGGGGATTGTTAAAACTTTGAAGGGCTTGAAGGTTAAAAAGTGTCTATATTAAAAACGAGTAATCTGTATAATTAAGAAAATCAGAAAATATTGGAAATAATTCAACTAGTAGTTTCATTTCACGTTTTATGGTGTACAGAATGTAATCATTGTTTTATAAAACAGAAAATCTTCAAATATACCACTTATTGGAATTTTAATTTATTGTTCTGAACAAGTAAACAAGTAATGAATTCTCTGAGTTGTTTCATGTACTTGTAACTTGTATACTTATATGTTAGAATCCACGTGTTCAACCAGGAGTATTATTCAAAGTTTCGAGGCATTACTGATATTTACTTTGTGGCGCCAAAATGTCTTGGGCAAATCAATCAAATGACGCCATTTACGCGGAGCGCCATCTTTCGGACAAAATGCGGACTAAATTTGAAAGCCAACATTTTTGTCAGAAGCGCCTTACAGTATAGTATATAATTCAAGCAATCCGTGGATTCAGCTTTCTATCGATCGATTAGTTCCGAAAACTGCCTTAGCAACACGAGGGCGCTGTTCGTCATGTCCGAGACAATGGCGCCATCTATCGAGCAAAATTCGAAACTCATTTTGGATCAATACCACCTGAAGTACTGGGAAAGGACTAAATTTCCATTCCAAATGATGAAATAACAGACTTGTATAGTAAAAACCCAGAAAAACGAGCAAATTATAAATGAGATTAGGATCGAAATCACCGAGAATTTAAGGAAGCGAAAACCTGAAATTGGATTTCTTAATAACATTGATCATCCACCTGATGACGCACAGCGAAGCCACAGAGCTAATCTTCAGCTCAACAAGCGTGAACATTTCCGATATTGGTCCATTTGTCGGCCATTGCTATTAAATTTGTATATACCACGTGACTATCCACCGATTCGTATACAAATTAATTTGTTTTTCGATTAACTTAGCATAGATCCATGATAGAAACCCGAAATTCAGGAGTTATTGATTGTGGCGCCATCCTGTGACAACAGGATGAGGAAATAAATTGATCAGCTGTCAGAGTATAAACAAACCGAGTGCGTTGGCAACATGAATACATTATCTGAATAGAAAGCAAACAACTCCGTATTCAATATAAAAACAATTAATTTGATAGGAATATACATGATTCATTTCTCTTCCGCCATTTTGGAAAAAAAAATGAAAAAGTTTCCATGGTGATGATTGGATTACCACCTGTTGCTTTACCATACACATCCCTTTATTCGTAAAACAAAGTATAAAAGTATTGTACAGTATCATCTTTCCTCTACTTAATTGTTTATAACATTTGTCTTTTCTGGCATAAACTTAGTGCAACGGTTTCGTCCCACATCACCGGCATACCATTTCGCACGATGAAATTAATTGGTTTGGTTAGGGCAGATTAGTGAAAACTGGGTTCAAATAGCATAATAATAAACTATTGTCAAATTTGTGTATAATGGAATATAAATGTTGTCGGCGAAATAGGTTTCGGCAACGTGGGTCTAAATCACACCCTAACGAAACTTCGCAATGTTTTCATGTAATCACCAATTTATTATCTTATAAAATAACGGCAGTGAATTTTTCGTTAGCAAGCTTCTTTGCAACGTAATAGCTGCAAAAAAACTACTTTGTACTAATGATATTGGCGGACGATTTAAATTAACCGGAGTCTGGGGCAATCGATTGTAATTCTTTTATAAACTGTCAAGTTCAGACATTCTTTTGCAGACGTTAGAAGAGCTTGTCTGCACGCATGCACTACGGTAAATGTTCGATTATTTGTTTTGACGAAAATCTGAAGGATGGCGCCACGGTCTAAAGTTCCTAAAATCGAGTTTATCATTCTTTTAATGACCAGATAATAATATAAAAAATATCTCTCAAGATGAATCGAACCATAAGCTTTAATTAGACACCTTACACGCCCCATCCAACGATTATATTTAATCGTCATATTTTGCCTTTAACATTTGTCTCTGCTACTTTGGTTGGAACTTTTCGAGCACGCCGTTTTCAAAATACACAGCAGATAACATGGAGACATCAATTCAGCACTTCATCCCCTCCAATTTCCCTCCGAACGCGGGTAACTACCCATTAGCGCACATTATTCATGATTAAAAACGCGTGAATGATATTATCACGAGCAGGCTACAAAGGCGTGCGGCATAATGCTATCAATAGGGCTGAAACGTTCCGCAATAAAAGTTTTCAAGTAACTGCCTGGCACAAAATGGGACGGGATGACTTTAAAGTGCAGCGCACACGACAAGCAAGCAGACGGTTATGTAGGCAACGATCGATTTATACCAGCCGTCCCATAAAGTAAACTATGTCATCGCGTAATATGAAAGCGAAAGCAATTCGCAATCGATGGGCAAAAGGTGGGGTTTTTAGGGGAATGGCGGAAGGCGGTGCATTATGGGTAAGGTACTGAGCGCAAATCCCTACCTGAGAGTAGATTTCGATTTTTGATGTATGCCATGCATAATAGGGCATGCAACATTTAGGTCAACACCAAGTGTAATGCCAAGGTGAGCACACAAAGCCACGACCATGAATAAAAATACTGTATGCGTGAGGTTTCAGGTCGTTGAGTTACTTCCCCCTCCATTAATAAGGATAAGAAAATGGTGGCCTAATGTTGAAGGTCCTAAATGTCAATATCTACAATAATAATACGAATTGGTTTTCTTTTTGGTTTTACATGCAGTATACTTATAACTTAAAAATCTAACGTGTCTCTGTCAGAGAACTGACAAATTTGTTAAAATTTGAATTTTTTCTTGATATGATTAGCGGTAATTTGCTACTTGGAAATATTTTTCAAACAATCGCTAAGTACGACTTAAAGAACGTCATGAGTGCGCATGCGTGGTTCTTCCTTTCCCGCCTCTAAGGTTAAGGTGAACGTTAAGGTGTTGGCTGGCTCAATCTCCATTTTAATCCTGCACACAACTAGAAGAACCACAGGTTCGGGCAGGTGGTTCTTGTGCTTGGCTGAAATGCAAGTGATGCTAAGCTAACATCCGAAGAATTACGACAACGACTCTAGGTCGGAATCCATACTAGTGACTCCCCTCCCCATTACCCCCATACTTTGAAGGGTAAAAATGGAGAAAAAAATTTGAACCCAATACACTAGCAAATATGGTTTTGAAAATCTGTATTTTCACCATGACAAATTTAAAAAAAGTTAGTTGGTCCATGTTGGATATGGCTCTTGGAAAGTACTTGAAAAAGAAAGAAAGATTTATCAAATTTTTACTTTTTGTAGAGAGGGAACACGAATGTCACTTTAGAGTCAAAAAGTAGTTTTCATCTCTTCGAAGAACCATTCTAAACGAAACATTGCGCATATCTTGGCTTTTTCGTTAAGCGCAATTAAGCCAAAAGTAAACTAACTTATTCCAGAACTGACTCGATAATGCATTAGTTAAGTGCAAACAAGAGTTCCTGTTCGATACGACTAGCAAACATTGCCGAACAGTTAACATGCCTTGAGCATGTGTTTCCAATCGACAATACAAAGCATCCCTATACCAACCTAGTTTTCCCCAAAACAAAGCAGCTCTATCAGATGTGCTCATTTCTCGTATAGGAATGCAATTTCCTAATTAGTGCGATTTATTTAAACGATAAATGATCGCGTACTACTTGAAAAGAATCGTGTATTGTGCACTAAACAGCATACATAAATTATTCTCCTACCGCACACGTATGTACGTGTTTGATTGAAAATTGAAATTAGCCTAATTAAGCCATAAATACGCCTAGCAGCCAGCCTTGGCCCAAATGTTCGTCTTCGAGCAACATTATTATTTAATCAAGACGAATCAATAGCTTGTGTAACAACAACGAGGACAGCGAAAGAATTCTACCGTCATTTTTATGCCACCGAAAGGCATTAGGGTAATTACGGTTTATAATGAGACTCATCCTAATTAGGCGGGACGAGGCTTGTACGACCATGACACGAGGAACAATATTTACTGAACTTAGGCATAAGCAAGATATCTGAGAAGATGCTTTAGATAAAATGTGGTAAACAAATTGCTTTTTCGTTTATCTATTTATTGAACAGCTTTCGCTAATTTACAATTAAAGTTTAGTTTATTAGGAAAATGCACAGCTGATTCCGGTTAATTGGTTAAGTGGGCTTTTGGATTTATGTCCAGATACACGTATAAATTGGCTGGAGTATTGTGTCCAGTGGCGAACTAGCCAGGCAAGTAGCCATGGCAAGTAGGCCCCTGATGACGTACACCCCCCTTAAACATTAGACAATATGTTAAAAATGGTATTGACCTTTTAGTAGTTTTTTTCCACAAAAATACTTGATAGTACCGTCTTTCCACTTTCGAATGTTTTCAAATTTTTACATTCTTATAAAAAATTAAATTAAATCCATATACAGTACATGTAGTTGTGGGTTGGCAGTTTTTGTATCCTGGCAACCAATATTTTTAGACATAATCTGCCACTGGTTGTGTCACCCATTTCAGTCAAATTATTCATTATCCAAAATTGCCCTAATCACTCAGGGCTAGGGTGGTTCAAAGAAATGCATCTTCAGTGGTTTCCGAGTTACAAAAGATTATGGAGTATGCTCTAAACTAAAAATACTGGAAACTGTTTCCGGTGTTTGTTAAAATGTCAGTCAAAAGGCAGACAAATTCGGTACTTGTGTTTCCATGAAGCGCCTAATTGAATATTGTCCTCTACCAGTAAACGTTTCTGTTGAGCGCCAAGACATCGGCTTTAATCGAGCGGCTAATAAAATCCGTAATGGGCCATAATTAAACTTTTATGATCGACTAATTTGCTGCTAATTTCCCCATAACCTTATCGCGAAACGCTAATGCACTTCGTTCATAATGTCACGTATCCGCTTACAACATGATTATTTTTGAACGTTGATAGTCCTAAACAAGCAGGGCAATAAAAGGGTTCGTTTCGTGTTGACTAACGCAGCCACCGGATGGCGTTGCCATCTCTGGTCACGTAAATCCACGGTTTTTACCCTTGACCATCAACGATCGTGAAAAGAATTGGTGTGTACGAACCAGCGGATCACCACCTTTAATCTGACACGTATCATGGTCTGTTAAACCATTAAAGTTGGAGCACAGTTCGAATAAAAAATACCCAATGCTTTTGTTCGGAATGTATATTCGCATCACAACACACCAAATCATCTAATTATTATCTGGTTTAGGTTTGGAGCACATTTCTTTTTCCCAGAGCTGCTATCGTATGCGAAGTTAATAGTTCGCTGTCTGATAACTCAATATTGGTATGTGTAATGGGATTGAGTGTTAACTGAAACAATACCCATAAGGGGTTGTTGATCGACATGTGGATTCGTAAAAACATAAAACTTGAATTATGTGCTTTATATGCGTGCAACGCACGTTAAAACGCAATGAGCGAGGTAATTCTCTGGAGGAGTTTAATCATAAACCACGATTAAAGTGGAGTTTTATCATATAGCACCGTTACCGAATGTAAATGCCTTTGCTGCCATCTTGTCAATGTCAAAAATCCTTCTTATGGTCCTAATGGAGAATTTTGCAAAAAAAACCTTAAACCCTCGAGATGTAAAAAATGTACATTAACCATTCCTTCTACTCTTGATTCATTTTGGTATATGCTCTCTTTAACATTTTAATAAGATTAAAAGGAAGTAGGATAAAAAAAATTCACTTTAGAAGAGGACGAAAATATTGGTTTTAGTCCAGATTTAAGCGTGGGTTATATTCCAGCACTTACGATCGTAAACTTAGGTCCATACTAGATAGTTACATCATAACAAATTTTTATGATCGTTATATAATACGGTATATTTGTGTTTTTGATATAATTATGAGCAATATATAAAATTTATATGGTATTTGAAATATATAGGTTGGAAGATGCTTTGTTTAAGGTCTTGCGCAAAACGTCCATTATCCCTTTAATCGATAGCGCTTCTAACCCACACAACTTTATGAAGACACGGATGCACGCTTTAATTAAAATAATAAGACACTGATGAACACATAACGGACAAAGGGAAAAAGTGTTACAACACTGTGCAAGTGCATGTTTACGTTTGCATTTTCAAATTTGTAAATATTCGTGTTTTTTATGAAAATGATCATCAGTAATCACACAACATCCTTAAGTACCGTATGTACACCTTTTTTTTTACAAAATTGAATTCTCCAAAATATAGATGGGTTATTATACAAAACATGTTAACACTGGCTGCACAAAAATACCCACTTTAATATTAAGTACTAGTACACCCCCTATAAATGAATATTTCTGTATTATAAGTCACACATCCAGAAATTCAGGTCATAATAGTTATCATTTAAACATTTCAACACAAAAATCATAACAATAACTTCAACAGATTTACAAGATATTGCGTAATATTTCGTGGCTATCTCACGAAATTTTGTAAAAAAATCCCATCATTGAAACGTTCAGGATTACGATTTCAAGAACCCCACAACCAGCAAGAGTACTAAAACCACAATTTTCAGGACATCCCGTATAATCGTTCTTGTATCTAACTGACCAGCAGCTGTACCATGGGGTTTGCAACCGCGGTAGCCCTTGGCCAGTTAATTACGGCACTCTCCAATCAACATTGTGTGTTTAACGTCATTGCAAGCACACTCGCACCACGGTGTTACTTGGGTGCCATTTTAATGTCAAGCAAGATTAAATTACGGTTGCCATTAAAAGCGTTTGGTTGAATGAGCGCAACCCATTGCGCTGCAAAGCGACGATATACGATCGCTCGTAATTAACATAACGAAAGAACAGCGCCATTCAGTTTTCCTGGAATTTTTAGAGCTATAACAGTGAAGGACATAAATTTGCGCCACATGGGACAGGATTTATAGGTCAGGGAGGCTCTGCTTCACCAATAGTTTGTGGAACTCCTCCGCCTAGCATTAATAAATCCCCCCTAGAGTTAGCGTCCGAATCGTGTACAAAAATAATGTAATTATTGCCTTTCATCAGAAGGTTTTCCAACCGCGTTATGCATGGTGGATTGGTCAAGTAACGTATCTAATTAGAGCTTACGACCTGCAGATTCGTATAAACAAATTCGTTCTGGAATCGGAGCATATCCAGATCCAGAACTTATAATTTTGGGGTCTTTAGATGGTGGCGACATCCTTTGGTTCCATGTGGCAACGCTGTTAATTTTAATTTAGCTTAATTTTTTTAAGCTACTATTCAGGCAGTAACAACTATGTGTAAAACTTGCATTATTTAAATTGGATTGTTTAAAAATAAGCACAGTTACAGTTAAGGAGACAGCCATTAGAAATTAGAACGGTCAGATTAGCAGAAAAAACATCAAAATCTTCAACATACAGTGTAGTAGTCAAAAGTTGTATAACTACGAAAATCAACGTTTAATATATCTTGTTTTTACTGCTTCTTTTGTAAAATGGTCATGTGAAGTTTCTGATATCTTAATATTATGTTTTTATAAAGCTATAATAGTAGGAATCCCACGCACTAAATAACAACAAAACGCGTAGGTGCTTTTTAAACAAGATGTAGGTTTGGGTTTATTATTTACATAAAAGATGTAATAGAAGTTCGAAAACAACGATTCGCCCACGTTATACACAGTAAACTCAACAGCAGTGTCTATTTTAGATTTAACCGCAAGCTTGCTAAGTTCGATAACTCTATTTACGATGATAAAAATAGCAAATATTTAGCGAAAAGATGGAAATTTTGCCTCGGGATTAAATTGGTGTGGGCGAAGGTTAAAACCACGATAAAATATGGCAAATTACAATCTGGGTTAATGCACGGCAACGGAAAGCTCTATTATTCTCGATTACCGAATTTTGAAGAATTTGTTAGCATTTTGGCAGGAACTTTACGAAATTTTTCAAAGACTTCTTATAAGAAATTCGATCATTTTTGATAAATAAACTAAAAATAACTCTTCCTTATTATTTATGGATATAAACTAAATACTGTGTCCACAGACTAAATGTTATTTTATTTTCACAATGGGCAGATGAGGTTTTCCGGAATTTGAAGTATTTGATACTTTTTTTAGTTTCATATTCCGAAAGTTTATAACTTTTGTTAACATATCTCTATACACAATACTTATAAGTTTCATGATAAGTTATTAAACTTATGCCTCATGAATTTACCTGATGGGATATTTTTCAGAACTCCATCGCCATTTATGGTCGTTCTTTTGCAGCAGTGCTTAAATATATAGTTTTCTTAGGTTAAGGGCACAGGCACCGTATTTACAAGATTGATGGCCCACATATAAGCATGGTAATAACTTGAAATTTAGGTTTTCAAAACAATTACGTTTCCAGCACTTTAAACCGTTTTTCAGGTATCTAAAAAGTAGTTTCAGAAAAAGTAGCAATTTTCTGCCAAAATGACTGCTCAACCATGCATCAATCCCAATTGGTCGTCCAATGAGGGCCATCTTTTCCAAGTGGATACCCGTCTTTTAAAAGTGACCAATTTGGTCAAGAGTTGACCACAACACAATTGCATTATTGAAACCGATTCAAGTAATAAAATTCAATCGATTTGGCAAATAAGCAAGCCGGGAAGAAATGAGACGTGAAAAGGCAGTTAGGATATATCCTCATAAAAGGTTCCCTCGAGACAGCCATTGAGGAGGAAAACCGAAGACAGTGATATTCCTGGAAAAGTAAAACTGCTAGAAAGCTAGTTTGAACTTGCTAAACAATTCAATTCTTCCGTTGGGTTATTAAATGTTCAATATATTTTTTAGAAAACAGGAAGTTTAAGAAATGGTCAACCTAAAAAAATATGCAGAGAAACTTCCTTAACGTTTATGACCGTTTGCTTAATCCGTTTCCTGGCTACTAGCAACTCGGAAAAAAATATCAAAATAACAACTTTATTTAGAGCGCTAGTATTTTTAGAGATTCCGTCCTTTAAGCCATAGAAACAAACAACCAAAAATACTAATTTGTAAATGTGCTGGTGTCCTTACCATTTCGGCATTTCGAATAGACACATTAAAATGACATCAATCGCATGCCAAGCGCCCATTAAAATTTATAGACACAAAGTAATTTGAATTTGAAGTAAAACTTAACTAGAAAAAAACCACTCAGAAATTGGTTCGAATAACATAAATGTATCTTAAATCTATCCTTTTTTTCAGATAAATGTCTCATTTTTTTGTACATTATTCAGATACATTTTCATTTAGAGTAGCTCCATCAGCATCATGCCAAGAAAAAATGCTAACCCTTATTAAACAATTTTGAGGTATTTTATATGTACCTGCAATTGCTAAATTGGGAGACACATTTTCTGGAATAGAGTGGATCACTTTGAAATATTTATGGGGTATAAGCAATCACAACTAAGGCCAAGAACTGCTGATACCAGAACCATCTAAAATTTAATCGAAATAACAATTTACCCGATGTTACTTTTATTATTTTCCTTCGTCGTATTCTCTGAATCACGAATGATTGATTCCATATTCGAAACATTAGGAATATATATATAGGTAGTTTTTCATTACCTATAAAATATTCAAGTATGTATACGATATACGTTATTTCAAATATACACGTACATGCAGTATATTAGATTTACTGTAAGCAGATTGCCCCTCCTCCATCATTATACATATATCAACAGGGTAAATTAGTAATACTGGCCATTGCTGTGCTAAAGAATAGACATATTAAATACCGTCCTAATGGACAGGCATATTAAAGTGGTATACAGGACTCTTCCATTGTTGCATGATGTACGGCTACTGTATTAATTAATGACAACGATAGTGTTTCTATAATCTTCGTGTATGTCATGGGTGCTCTATTCAAAGATATATTACTATGAACTCCGCCCACACCCATGGTCATCACTGTGTCCGTCACATGGAGTGAATTCACAGTTTGGCATCTAGTGCTTATTGGCCCTGAATGAGGCTTTCCATTTCAAAGTACTTGTAGTATAAAATCCATCTAAACTGTAAATCGAAAAACTTACTTCCAGAACACAGATCTCCAAATTGTGCATTATATGAGCTTGTACAGTTATAAGAGAAAGATCACAAAAGGCATAAACTGGATAATCGAACCCAGTTTCTAACCCAGGTTATCCAATTGTCAGACTTAACCATTTGTTCGGTATAGAAGTTTAGACATTTGAATTCTTGTCATATCTGCTCAAGTTGAAATTATATTTTCCTAAGTGTTGTAACTGTTAGTTAAAATTGAAGTTTAGCACACATAAAAATATGTGTTTTATCCATCTAAACTGCATGAAATGAAAACTACAAAATTCTTTCTTACAATTCGTCTGTACAATTTAAGTGCTTTAGAAGCAGAGTATAACATTTGCATTGCCATTAAAATTCCAATTATGAAAGTGCACATGTTATACAAGACCACGCACACCTTATGTTAGCTAATGTATTTTCATGTGTTCCCGATGTGAACGTTAAGGTTTCGTTCGTATAGGATTTGAAAGCAGAGCTTAAGACACTTAATCATGACTTAAGGGACTTACCGTGTCCAGGGAATCTGTTTTTTGGGTGAATAGTTGGCTTGTCCATCAAAGCTCGAACTCCGCATTTCGAACATCATGCTCCTCTTGGTGTTCAGTACAATTTCATTGCTAATCTTGTACTCCGACTTGTAAGGTAACTGAGGCATTTTCTGTTGGTTTCTTGGGCAGTAATTATTTCAAATGTGCAACGTTTTTTTTCAGCCTGTTGTTCGCTTAGTCCGGCTTCATTTCACATGACGGAAACGTGCTTTAAGCTTCAGCTTAGTCACTTAAAACTTTTCAGAATTCGCAAGTTGTGCAATCTGCTGGTGGAAGTGTTGCTGAGTGCTCGGAATAAAAATACAAAAATTGGCGAGCCACCTGCGCAATTTTACCCGGTGGTGAAAGGCTCTCCAGAATTAATTCGATGTCAATAAATAATCCAAGGTGCGAATTTACCGTTAGATTATTATCTATTTTAATACATTTGTTTGATTAGCTGTTCAGTTTATTTTTCACCTTGTCGATGTTACCTTATGCAAAAGTGCTGTGTTTTTTATATAACATTTCTAGCATAACGTGCCACGTGTTCCAAGTTTTGAGTTAATGCAAACTCAATTAATAACACCACTTTAAAGCGTCAAACGTGGCGTTCTAAAACTTCATCTCAACATAAGAATGCACAAAGGGTGTTCAAATATATATTCCATAATTTCACTTAAAACGTTTTATAATCGAACACAACACAATCTCAGTTCCAGTCAACGCAAAAATACTTCGAAATACCGACACAAGTGTTCTGAAACTCAACTTGCAATAAAATGTTCCAAAAGTCATCTGAGACACAACGTCAAAATGCGAGCGTTCCAAAAGTCATGGCGTAGGAACAGCACGGTGAACACATCCACTCAGTGAATCTTCAAAAGTCCATCAAACTCACCAAATATCACAACTCGAAGTGACCCAGAACTCAACACGGCAGCCCGAAAATGTTAATTAAGCAATTAACTTTGTCGGAATATTAAGTCCAGATTCACGTTGACAGCACAAAACACCATAAGTTGGAACACAAACTTAGTTAAACGTTGCTTAAAATACAAAACTTAAGGATAGAGGTTGTACGCCTTTGGAACGCATGCAACTCCCTGCTCCAGGCTCGGTCGCACGTGTGAGCTATATGCAACGATGGTGATTCTCACTATGGAATGGATTCGCAATGTGCGCATGCGCACACGCACAGCATATCGAAACCAGTCGTCGCCATGGCAACTCCCACGCGGTTGGCAGATGAAAATGGACTAAAAAAACTTGCGGCCGAAAATCGTATCTTATATATATATCTCTTCCTTGGTTGCACCAAACTCAGATTTGCTCTAATCGACGATTATACAAGGATATAACGTGGGCGAAAGTTAGACATTTCATCACCGGCTACTGTAATCGGAGCTTTTTCCAACAAGCTCTAGGAGAAACAAAAGATGATGGATGTCATATTTTGCGTTTTTTCCCTCTTCTTATTGCTTTTTCAGGGAGCCAGAATTCAATACACTGATTAATTAATGACAGATATTGGGTTTTTTATATTTTCATTGCTCGTTATTAACACGAAAGAAGACGCTACTTTAGTGATGTAATTAGGCTGAAACAATGAGTATGCTTTTTTTGGAGGGCTAACAAGAAAACTCAAGTTCATGTTGCTCAAAGGAGATGTGGAAATATAGAGCAGTTCGTGCTATTTGAACACATAGGGACTTGAGCAGTCTAGTCCAGTTCCTAACACAGGCCAGGGAATAGGAGCCAATGGGGTCAATTGGCCGCCGGCATCACGATTTTTAGGGGGACATACTTATGCTTGCAGATTTAAAGGGGGTTGATAACCAGTGGCCTGCCCAAACCATCCTGTAGTATGAGTACATTATTTATGTAGCAAAAGTTCAGTTTTTCAACAATAAAAGTGCAATTTTTCTGCAGTAAGATTATTTCGGTTGTTCAATAATCCTGCAGTTATGAATTGATATCAAAGTGAAATTTTATCAAAGTTCTCCATAAAAGTACGATTTTACGATTTTTCAGTAGAAGTGTAGTTTTTATGCAGTAAAAGCGCTTTTTTATTTAGAAATATTAAAATTTAAAAAAAATACAGTTATGAATTTCGTTTAAGCCCATAAAATTCGAAATTCTTTGCCAAGATTTTCTTCTGGCTGGGGCCCCAATATGGCGAATATGCAGAAAAAATAGTCAAAATACGAGTTCAGTAAGCTAGCAGCATCATTGCCTTCCCACATTAAGGATGAATACATTTCCTGATATCTTTTTCTGTCACTTCTTCAAATTTTTGATGTGCCATCACTGACACTTTCCAAGATGTCATCCTCGCAATCTTCAATTTTTTCGTGACGTTCAACATTATTGTCGATATCTTCAAAGTCTTCATACAAGTAAAACCCGTTATATACAACGCGTTGCTCAGAATTTTAAAAAATCGCATTGCGATGTATAGCGTTAGATGAAATTCAAACCATCTTTTATTTCTGACATGGCTCCACCGTCATTTTTGGAAAGTCTGTTGTCCCTATAGACAACAATCACTCGATTAAGTTTTATGCTTTAGAATTTTCTCAAAATAAGCGGCTATGACAATCAACCAGTGTTCTATAAAATCGGAATTCACTGTATACTAAAACTTAATTCAAAAATCCACCCCGATATGACTAGAAAAAGTCGAGAAATTCCTCACTAGGGCAATTGGTACTTGTCAAAAATTCCACTGTTCAGATCACCATACTTGTACGCTGATGTGCAACCAAGTTCGATGAAATGAAAACAGTCTCCCAAAATCACAACATCCAAAAAGTCAAGGGAATCACTAACGGATATAAAAGGCTAAATTTCAGCAAATATGCGCTCAAAAACAAATAAAACTATACGATTTGAAACGATGGAATGCTACGAGGAAATGGGAAGAGATTTTATTGAGTCTTAAGGACGATTTTATTATCTTTTTCTTCCCGCATGGCATTCAATAAAACCGCACTCCTTTTGCAATCACCAGCAGTTTTGACTTTTACGAATTCGGGGGAAAAAATCATTTGAAGTTTATGGAAATTCGGCAGATTTCGTGTAAATGTCTAGGCTCGAGAGAAATGATTATTGTGTTCAAATGCCATTGCTTTCGAGTTTCCATCTGTTTGTTTAAGATATTAATAAACTTTCCACTATTAGTAAATGCATTTGCATAATATCTTTGAGCTCTTAGGTAAAACTGACATGTTTTCGAAATTTTAAAGAGAGGAACACAATATGTTAATAGCTCGCTTTGAGAATTTTCATAAAATTTACATTCATAGAAAGTAAATAAACTTAGCAGAAATTGAAAATGGAAGACGAAAATTTATAACATCTCTACTTTACCAATTTAACCATTTGAACAATAAATAAATTCACATATAATTTTTCTGGTGGACTATTCGTTTTGTATGCAAGACGTACTAGCACATGCTTTAGATTTAAAAAATCTCTTCCAAAATCAAAAATACATTTACAAAATTATTGGTTCCCAGTGTGGTGTTGTTAATAATGAACTGGGAAATCTCAAGTACTAAAAAAATCGCGTAGACAGAACGATGCAATTTTGGGAAAATCTGGATAACATCATACAAATTATGACTTAACTTCAAAATCAGAGAACATACATTGTTAATATGATTGGCAAAGACCTGAGGGCTCAAGTGAGCCTAATACAGGAAAAGGCATCCGATTCGTTCGCTGAAGTGCACCTAGCAATCAACCCAGTCGTCCTTCAAATTGATTGAATTTTATTTTCATTCGATATGATTCCGCTAACGACAAAGGAAGCTCTTTGTTTTCCTACACATATATGTTTTTCTTCGCAGAATTGCGAAGACTTAGAAAATATTACTGCTTTCTTTTCTCAGAAATCCATGTGGAGCACTGCCAAACTATCGACATTTTTGTACTTGTTCAGTCTTCCGATATGCAACCGAACGAAATTCGTCACAAGGGAGAAAAAGTTTCTCGGAAATAAATAATAAAGATGGGGAGATTCACGAAATTATCACCGATTCCAAACGCAGGAATCCTTCTTATTTATGATAACATAATATATTTCTTAGGAAAAAAATGGCGAAAACAATCGTCTCATTTAGATTTATGCAATTGGCGTCACTAGTGAGCACCATGGCAAAAAAAAAAAAAATGGCGTTCCGTTTTCGTTGTCTATTGTTACCGATAGATGGCGCCATAGCTTATTTCCCTGAAAATCTAGTTTTATGCCAAGTTAAATTCTTCCGACAATACTTCATTGAATCAAATGATTCAAATTAGTGGTCGCCATGGAGATTACTAGTTCAATTGAACTTCAATCATCGATTACTTTTAATGTGAAATCACAGTTATAAAATTAATCTGTCTTACAAGCAATTAGATGCTTTGAAAATGAAATAGAGCTTAATGTTGCTAATGAGCTTTCAATTGCGATATGAATTATATTAACTTGGGAATAACATATTGTTATCACGCACGTAACATGTTGTAAAAATTTGTAACTGTACTTTGAAGCTGGATGGGAAGATTTTTATAAACCTATATAGCATTATCCAACTCATTAGTTTTCCAATCGGCTTAAGTTGTTGTGAATTTTTGTTCTCCATTTTGCGCAAATATGGATATTTAGGTTTTGAATAAAACAAGATTTTATGAGGTGGCCGCTCTTGTGAGAGGAAATGATTAATTGGCGCATGAAACTGATGCATGTTGCATGTACACGCTGTTGCCACACGCTGATTTGGAATCGCTTCGTTTAATTCCAAATAAACACGCTTAATTTGTGCCAAAGCACGATTATTAAATATTTGCATAAGAAAAGTACTTCTTAAGAGATTTACTGCGCTTATAAGCTCGTATATTAAATTGTAAAGCTGCGCAAGTAGGCCACCTTTCCTTGACATTGACACGCATTTGCAGAGGTGCCATCTAGCGGCGAATGGTTTTGAAATTTATAGTGAAATCTGGGTTGTATTTAATATACAGAGACGTGTCATGTAATTAAAGATGACCCAAATTTGGCAAGAACAATGTTTAAGAAATGCACTTGTCGCCATAAATATGTTTGTTTCATATTTTCCACACATTATCTACCTTCACAGGTGTTGTAGATATATAGTTTACAGCCCCCTAATATAAGCGTAGATAAAGTTTTAAATTTAACAAATTAATATACGATACACCCTGTATTATTGAATTCAACCTCGCATCATCGACTGAGTATAAATATTACATGAAAATTTTGATATATAATTAGCGAATTTTAATTTTAGGCGACCCTGATTATCGCTTTATTTTAAAAGAACTCCATGCACTTTTCGTTATAAAACACAAGTACGCTGAAGCTTAAGTTGAGATTTTTTTCATAAACCGATATCACATTAGCCAACTTAGTAACTTTCCAATCGGCTTAAGCGTCACTATAATTTTCCACCTTGGGTTATCCATCAAGCTTAACCACCAACATGGCATACGTTAGTTAAGATGACATTACAGTTTTAGAGTTTGATTAATGATACGTTTTGGGCAATTATCAAAAAGTTGGCACAGTTAATAAGTACATCATGTTTTTTTTTGTTACGAAATCTCAAGCATTTTTTCGTTCACTTGAGAAATAACAATTTTAATGGCATTAATATTGCGTGTAGTATTTCTCGGAACATTTTCATTGAATTGCGTTGCTTTATCACGCAACAGTATTCGTGCAAATCGACTAATTTGTATACGAACCTTTCAAAAATCACTTCTTCTAAGCAGAATTGGTTTCCAGAGGCGAATTCAGGAGTTTTGAATCCCTTTTACCTCCTGAAATGTTCAGTAAATAAGGAAATCGATGTAACTTCAACATAACCTTAGCATACTAAAATGCATTAGGAAATTCCATGTACTAGGTGCCTGGACAGCCTTAAGTAGTGGAATATCATAGGTATTTCTTTAATATGGCAGTAGATGAGGTTTCCAGGCACCCTGCTAACATTACAGATCACGTACTTGGTATGAGCGATTTTAAAACATTTATCGTCAAATATATGGTAAAATTTCCATTTATAATGTTGTATGGTGTCGTAAAATTATTAGAATGGGTACATTTGCGATATTTAATTATCCATCGCCAAATTGCAAATTAAAATTTGGTGGTTTATGCCTGCAACCATGCATAGCAGGAATGCATTACAGGGAAGCTTTCCTGTGTGCATTGGTGCTATGTAAGGTTGCTTACTTAACACATATGGTTATAATGGTAAATTTATAAATTTTAGCATTTCAGATGCATGCCAAAGATAAAAGCCTGACATTCTGAATAGGCTCCCAAGCTGACTACTATACTCCCCATCTTCGAGAAAGTGCAACATCTTCGTATGGGTCCTGGATGCAAAAAATCGTTTGCATCCATTTCCATGTTCGCAAATTTGGTGGACAGTCTTACTTGACCGATATCAAAGCGGCATATTGGGATGCAAAATTTGCAAAAATGGAACGCTGACAAACAGACCGTAAACTCAGCGGCGCGTCGTTCATGCCTGGATGCCATGAACGGCCCTTTAGAAAGCCACGGGAGTAGCCATTAAGCCCTGATTTCTCCCACTAAAATTCATTTCGGGGGGTTAAAAATTGTTTTCCAACGCTTCCGGGTTGCACTAATATGTCTCATTAGAAGGCGGCGTTGGTCATCGGGTCACCTCAGCCCCGTGAAATGACCGCTAATGGTCCGTCGAAGTCGTTGAACCAAAAAGGTATTAATGGTTTGTTTGGAAAAGGCCGTTTGGCCGAGGGGAAAAGGCGAGGGTGTTGCACCTAGACGCGCGCCTATTCCGGTCCCACTTTTACGGTCTTTTCTATGGGCTCTCGTCTCCCCGAATAAACGCTAACGATCAACGACTGAGTCGTTGAAAACACGAGGAAAACGACGATGGAAAAGCCGTAAAAGCACAACGGCCCTCTCAACCCATTCCCGGATCGAGATTGGCCGATTTATTCGCAGACTCCATTGTTTTCCGAGCTTTTTAATGATCCTTAAATCCTCACTAATAGCCCGAGGAGAGTGAAGCGCCGCCGTAAAACCAAGCAAATTTCGAGCCGGAAATGCAGGATGGAGCGGAATACCAAAATTTAAATTTTGTGTTTTTTTAAATTTCAAGTGGCAATGTGCGTAAATGTTCTACCTACGCCACTAGAGGATACACCAGGGACCAATTCGAACGTCATCAATCCCTTTTTCAAACATTTGAACAGGGCGTCGATCTAAATTTGAGATATCCATTGAAAGCTTACGACACGCCGATTTCCACAAGCAAATTGGAGATACTGCAGTTAAGGCCGTTTAATAATCCCTAGTGGAAAAGTGATATAGGGTCATATACATGTGAGCCCATATATGGCATAATATGCCATATTTCATATTCTTCTGGAAACATTTATGCTCATATTTGACAATATAAGATATTCTTCATATATGCCAGAGAACACATGTATATAAGATAATTATTTATTGACATGTTATGAACATTTATTCCATATATGGCATTTCCACATACGTATGTGTCAGATATGGGGTAAGACTATAATCATTTAATTCCCCACAGACAAAATAGTTTACAGGTGATATGTTATGCAATGTGAATATAACTTGCGATTCCACTTATCGAACTTATCCACGAGTAAATGCCGCTCGATGGAACAAACCAACAGCGCATGCGTACCTAAATATAAATCAAGGTAGAAATTGCTTATTTTCAATGAAACATGGATTAAAGGATATGTCGCATCAAGGTTATTTCGAGGATTATGCAGATATTTTACGGAGAGCATAATTTTGAGAAAAGCTCTATGTTCCCAGGGATTTTACCATTAGGTTAATCTTGAATAGTAAATGTTATCAGGAATGAATTTTTTTAATCATTCCGCCTAGTTTCAAAGCTTAACTTTCAGTACGTGTAATAGTGTCTAATATCAGCAATATAATGTTCTAGGCTTTGCTACCCCTTAATGGGCGGCAAACAGAACAGGCATTACACCGCGGCTAGCAGTGATTGCCTATGTCTGTATATTTCCGGGGATAGGCTGTTTAAATTAGATGGTGCAAGAAAGGGGTTGTCGTAGCCCAAAATTTGCCATTAGGGAGATTGATCCAACCAACGTGAGCATACGTCTTTATACTGACTTTAAATGTAACTTTCGAGAAAGGATTGATTTGAACTGCCTAATGAATGCATGCATGTGCACTCATGACGTTCAGTTAGTTCATTGGGTAGTTCAAATCAATGCTCCACCCTATCCCGAAAGTTACATTTAAGGTCAGTATAAAGACGTATGCTCACGTTGGCTGGCTTAATCTCCCTATTGTTACAACATTATTAGAAAGTTTTCGCATGCCAACGTCTTTATACTTATACCTTAACTTTAATGGTCGGAAGGTAGCAGACATGCATTGAACTACCCAATGAACTAACTGAACGTAATGGGTGCGCATGCGTGGTTCTTACCTTCCCGCCATTAAAGTTAAGGTAAATATAAAGACATTAGAGAGTTTGAGCCAGCCAACGTTAACGAAACGATAACGAGAAACAGCGCTGGCGGCCCGGAATGTCAAAGACTACCCTATGCAAAGCATGGCATTCCAATGCCATTCCGTACCGCCCTCGCTAATTCTCGTTATCGTTATCGTTTCGTTAACGTTGACTGGCTCAAACTCTCTATTCTTTCACATAAACCGATTTTCAAAACCTCAATATGTGTGGCTTAACAGTGCCCCTTTCATTATCTGAAAACCAAAAAAGGCCACTTACACTCGGATTACTGAATTTTATGATTTTACAAGGAAAATACATAAATATGGAGAATATGGACAAGCTGAATTGCTTTTATTTTTTTAATTACTGGGAAGAGGACAAAAATGGTAACCCCTTAAATGAAACGCGTTTTAGCGAATCTAACATTTGTGTTTAGTTAGGTATGTTTCCATTTAATCGCTACTTATGAAAACATTATTGACAGTATTGAAATTTAGCTGCTCCTAAATAGTCGGCAAACAAGCATTACACGGAAGCTAGCATTGAATGCCTACTTGCGTTCTTTTCAGGGGCTGGCTGTTAAAGATTGCCGTTGTAAAAAAAAGGGTTATTAATGGCCTCGAAAGTGCCAAGGAAGGGTAGTTTCAAAATCAATATTTTCGCTTGGGATATAGGAACAAAAGAATAAAGGTACTGAAAATGCGTCGTACTTTAGCTAAGCAGGATGCGCAAGCTGCAAATTGTTAAGGTGTACACTATCAATTTTCTCTCGCTCGCTGACAATAGTGAGCAGTGGGAGGCGATAGGGGCGCTCCATTCCCATGGGAGAGTCCTATGTTTCTTCATTGTGATGCCTTTACCAGAATTTGAAATAAAATCGATCAAATGAGAACGCGTTGCCTTTTTTTTAATGAAACCGCAGGCCTGCTTTCTCGTTGTTAATTTTTGAGGCGGGGTTATGGAGTTGCCTTTCAAGTTTTGACATTTTCAGTAGTCAAGGTTGAGCCTTGTCCGTTGCCTATGATTACCGAGGGATTTGAATTTAAGATCAAGCATGTTTAACACCAGATAGCTGGGGTATTAGGAATGATACTTTAAATTTTGACAAGTTCCGCATTATGTCATCCTTCGTGAATGCCAAAGCTGCGTTTTGTTATCATAAGTGTTGGAACTAGACATGCATTCATGCATCTGGTGTACATATATAGGTAAAAATGGAAGTATATTTCTGATCAAACAAATGTAAATGTCATTAAAAGCAGTTTTCCCCATGGATAGTAGGCTAATAGTGGGGTTTCTTATCTACTGAAAAGAACAACCAAATGTATTCGTATGTATTGAAATGATATGTTAACCGTACAGGGCGGCCTCGATATAGGTCCTTTTAAAATTCAATTACCATGTATTTTTGGAATACTACGCCTGGCACGCTATATATATAAAATCTACACATTGTACATGTATGTATGTATGAAACATAAATATAGCAATATGTACCATTATACACACACACACTAAAGGTGCCCAGTTCTTATAGCGTCAAATAATATGCAATTTCATAAATAGATTTTGTTAATCAAGTTTGTAATAATTAAAGCTTTAAAGTATTGGCCTCACTGCTTAAATAGTTTAGCAATTTATTTTTAAATGCAACAAATACATTTTATAAAATTAAATAGCTATTACTGCTTACATTATAGTACAAATCATTAAATAATTTCAATTATCATTATGAAACTGAAGTTACAGGAATGAATTATATTCCATGGAGAAGATAGCCTTTTCAAATGTACCATTTGTTAAAACTGGAGCCCATACTTTCTTATTGACTAATTTAGGACGGTTTATGAAGCTGAGGGTAACGAACCTGAAGTAAACAGTCTATTATTTTGTCTATTAACCATTCTGTTATAGGGAACGATAATCGCTATCAGTTCCTGCATTCTATGTCAATTTATGAACGCTCTTTCCTTTTATGGATAATAAAAACAAAAGGAGGCCTGAAATCAATTAACCCTTGATCATTAACCTTTTCCGTTATCCGTGTGAATGGCCCCGTTACTCCAGAGTCGCCGTGCTAATTAGCGTCATGATCAGAACCTGCTATGGTTTATGTAACCATAGAGAGTGCCAAAAGTCTCGTTCTATGATGACTGTGTTTGAGTCTGAGTTATCTGGTGTATATAGCATCACCAATTTCTGGTCGGACGTAAATGGTTGTAATGTCTATAAAAATACACATAAGGACCATCGACTTATTCGGCGAATAAAAATTTCGAATCCGATATCGATCCGTTTTATGTTTTCGTTCTTTAATTCATTCGATACTTTCAAAAGAATGTATGTGTATTTTGAAATGGGTTCTCGTTTCCTTTCAATTTATTTAGTAGCAAAATAATATTCAGTTATGTTGGCTACATATTTTCCGACTGAATACGTTCCTATAGCCCATATCTCATATCCACTTCAACGATATGTAATCTAATCCAGCAATTTTTCTAGTTTCTCCACAAAATTTTGCATGAGCAATTTTTCCCACACATTTCATTATCCGTATTCTACTTTTCACAAAAGGAAACACTATCTGTTCACCAACAATGGTTTTCTGTGCACCTCGTTTTTTGGGCACCGTTCTTCTTAGTTTAAAAGCTGACCAAGATTCAAGGTCCTCAATGAACTGCATATCAACTATTCTTGTCATGAAATGTGTTTTGCAGATATTATACATGTACAAATATTGACAAGTTTTAACTCATTTACGCATCTTACATTTAAAAAACTTTATATGGAAATTTTAAAAAATATTCGTTTGCTACAGTTTATAAAGAAGTATGAATTGACAAGATTTATCATACTGTAGAAAGATTTTTAATATTTTTAATGAACTATTTACGATGATTATTTTTTGAAGTTTTCAATTAGTCTCCATAATGTTATATTTTATATTAAACACATTGTATATTCAGGAATGAGACCATGTTTGAAGTTTTCAATTAGTCTCCATAATGTTATATTTTATATTAAAAACATTGTATATTCAGGAACGAGACCATGTTTTACTTTAGATTCCCATTATTTACATTATTTTGAAATATATAATATTTACTAAACATTTATTTGCGTCTAAAGATTCCAAATAAACAGACCACTTTTAAAATGTTTGCAGATATTTGAAAACGTGAGCGAGTTACTAAGTGCTTGTTGAGGTTTAATAATTGTATGAAGCAACATCACTTGTATTTTCTATACACGTATATGAAGTTTTTAATAAAATTGAATTGAATGAATGTCTTTGAAAGGCAATGATTTAAAATATCAAAGATTTTAAAAAGAATTGGAAAAGTAACTGCGTTGCAAATAATTTTAAAAAAATGTATTGCCCACAGGTTTGGAGGCTTTCGAAATCGATTTTCTAACATTCCGTAAATTGGTGCATCTTTACGGTGCTTTTTTCTCGAAAAAGTAGAGAAAATGTTCTGTAATTCCTTGTTAATGCCCAACGTAGAGAGTCTTACATTCACCATTTATTCAGCGCCTACATGAAAAATGTCCTATTGTACGAGTCAAGAATCAATAAAACCTGATTCTGACAAATATTCCCATTACGTGAGCCACCGCTGCGAAATTTTAGTGAAATTAATTCAGGCTTTTGGCGACGAATTAAGGCGACCCCCTGTGGAGCGAATAACAGATGGCAGCGAATTTTAAACAAAGCTGTTCTACATTAGATGCAATGACTGATTTTCTGCTTAATTATTTTGTCCGGATATTTAAGGCGGAAACGTATAGCATTTTTACAAACTCTTTCTAAAGTCTAGCTGGCCTAAGTATCGATTTAATGTTCCTTTTATACTAAATGACTAGTGTTTCCAGCCCTTGGATCTAATAGCCCAATACCCCACAAACCTAAAGTTTCCTCAGACAAAAGATTGTTCAAGTAGGTCAACCGAACGTTTCACATCATAGCTTGCTTACCTATGTGCACTTATAACCTATATTTCTTAATCGATATTTGGTATTGAACATTTTTCACTATTGTTTGGCCCATTTTTCCGAGTGAAAGTAATTTCGAATGGATCGAAGTTTAATATGAATGAATTCCTTGGTGGGGTATTGGAAAGTGAGCCTAAAAGACATTGCTCCCGTTTTTGGAATTATTACTAAAATACCGTCAAACATAACATAAATCTTTGCGAGTTTGAAAAATGTTTGGGGACCTATGTTCAAACATTCAAAATTCATTCATGTAACAGAAATCTCTGAAAAGTTGTGGTCGTGGTTCCCAAGAGTGTTAACGTATTCATATATTATGCTTGAATATTTTTTATTTGAAAAAATAACCTGGATAATTTCAAACTTGTTCCATGGAGGATGACTCATCCTACACAAGGCAATATTGTATAGGTTAATACAGTTAAATCACTCCTAAAAATGTACATTGCTCGTTGGGAAGTTTCAAATAGCCTTAATGTTTATTTGATGAAGCACGAGTTTGTTTCGGCGTTGTTGCCATTTCAGTTTTCTACTTTAAGACCAGTTGGCTCAGAAAAAAATGAAATTGTGTTGTTCGGAGGATCATAAGCTTTAAACGCGTGCCATATTCGTTCGTTTAATTTTAATAACATTTCCGAAAAAGGGAGTCATGGCCTACGATATTATCATTTTGTGTTGTTTTCGATTCAGAATCAGAGCTATCCGGCAATAACTCAAGCCTGGGGTATTTCGCTCACCACAATATGACTCACATAACGCTCTATAACGTTTTATTGAAGCTGTAAAATGCGTCAGATCGTGACCCAGATAGCTGGAAAATGTGAGAGGGCTGATTTCAGATGTCATAAAGATCCCTGGATGTTTTCCCGCAATTTTTCCCAAAGGCATGTGAAGACCAATTCATAACCCCGAAAATGAACAAAAAAGCAGCTCTCCTCACTCAACGTACTCGTCTACTGCCATACATTTGCTTCCCTAAGTACTGAGCTTTTCGTATGTGACAAACGTCTTCAAAACGTCATGAATATTAGAGGACTTTTTGCAATATCTATGAAAAAAGTGTATTTTTTCTTTTATGCCGACGAACACGAATATCCTTTTCCATTACCATTTTTTATTATTTTTTTTAGAAAGCTCTAGTAATAACATTCAGCTAGAGAAGTAAGTAAGCCTATAGGTTAGTGGGTCGAGCACATGGAAGCCTGTTTGCATCAATTGATCCAACCCCCTTGAAATTTAATGGCAAGTGCGAAGAAGTTTGTTTAGCCAATAGCAACATTCATCACTGTCTGTTTAGATTTATCGAATCGATAGGGCACAATGAAACCAGTGGATATTTATTTGTTAACACGTGTTGCTTGCCTCAAGAACCTTCTAAGCTAGGTTAATGGGATGCTGAGGCATTATAAACAATGCTGAACATGTCTGACTAAATTTTGGTTTAAAAAATAATGATAAGTACAACGTTATTTCTCCCCTACTATAAACTTTTAAATTTTTCAATACAATTTTAATTATTCATTGAGGAAAAACAATGGAAATAAGCCAAAATCGAAGATGAGAAATTTGGAATGCTGCTTCTTAAAAGTATAAATTTCTTTGTATTCATGTTCAACTTTCTCCTCTTTTGTGTTTCAAGTAATTTTTGAGGTTAAGGTGTTGTTGGAAAGGTTAAAGTAATATCGCGTGTTTTACAAGTTTTCATGTCATAAACCTCTATGGCCTCCACCCACATCATATAGTTTTATTAACTTACAGAATTTTCTTTGCAACGAATCCAAAAAAAACAGCTTTTTATATAAAAAAAAAATGGAGGTTAAATCTTAAGACAACATTTTTGTTTCATGCCTACGTGTATGTGTGGCTTTGCTAACAAGATTGTATTTGATGTCTGGATTTATTGGATTACTTTACTGTTGTTTCAAAATGTGCTTGGATATTTAGACCTTGGCAATCGATCCTGATCGATATTGGAAGGTCATAACCAGCTTTTGTAAAACTAACGGTATAGTGTGAGCTCTATAAACAGAAGTGCACTAAATTGCAAGAAGAGTAAATAAAAGCTCTATATAAATAACAGATATTTTGTTCTATACTCACCATTTGCACGCAGTGAGAATTTTAGTCTGATGTTGATTAAATTATAATCAAGCATTGCATTATGAGAAAAGAACAAAAATACGAACTTCATACAGACATTTTAATAAAGACATTGTTAGATTTTGGAAGTACACTTTTCAAAATTTCAGAAATATTCGTTTATTAATTGCATACTATTGTACTCAATTGTAGTAAATTAAGAAGTAAATCCTTACTACTGATACTACTAATTTATACTATTTTTATTTTGAAAAATTGTCAATGCTATACAGGATAGAGTGTATATGCAGATAGCTTTCTTACGAATTCTAAGAAGGACTTAGAAAAAATTTCGTCTCTTCTTAGCCTAGATTTATAATGTCGTATGACGTAAGTTCTTGCATATTTCAACCTAACAAAAGAAGAAAAAAAGAGCGATCAATAGAATCTGCCGCTCTGTTGTTAAATATGCAAGATGTGATTTCGAAAATTTTTTCTGGCTTTTTTCCCAACAAAATCCTATTCTTTTAAATCTTATTTTTCCTAGAAAATTTCTAAAGTCATCAACGTGTAATGCACGCTTTTTCTGGCCTTTTCTGCCACGCTAAACCCAGTCTACACTTATATTCATTTTTTATGAAAGCAAAATGGAGATTGGTTGCTGGAATTAAATGAAGAAAAATCATACAACCTGGGTTTTTGTTTTCTGAAGCTTACAAAATTGCCTGCTAGGCTTATTTTTGCTTCGACGAGCTTGAACTTGGTGAAAGTTTAAGCTTCGAGTCTTAAATCAATACATCGACTTGTTGTGCTCGGTTATACTGAACTCTTAACCTACAATGCTATTGCTTCACGAAAAACCTGGTTAGTTATTTCGCTTCCAGACAATCCAGTGACCCAGATTCGTGCGCTCCAAATCCGAATCCAGCGTGCAAATAAAAAAAATCCTAACCAGTGTGTCAGTGCCAGTGAGTTTAAGGTGATTGCGATCAGCAGTTATGAATAGCCCTATTTTCTCATTGTTTTATTCATGAATTTGGGGTGTGAACTTGTGCCCTAGCCAGCGACAGCTTTTAATAGCGTAAAAAACAAGAATGACAGCTTTTCATTGGACTTATGGGATTGTCAGCGTTCTCTGGAGATTTCCAGGTCGTGAATTTTATTAGACAGGTAATGATCGAGCTTGGGCAATGTATATTAAATATAAATTAGCAAATTATTCAGATGCAATTAATAATTAAGCAGCGCCTCCGGGACATCGTCGTCTGCTTCGTAATACGGATTATTACTTAATTGGACATAAACTGACGCCTATTTCAGTCTCTTTATGAGTCGTTTATACGAAGAAATTTTCTAGCAATAAAATAGCGTTAGTAATTAGTTGTGTAGGAGAGCACGGAACGCTTATACATTCTGCTTTTATATTATCGGTTAACCGGCTAAGGAAATTGCATGTTGATAGCAAGTTGGTTATAAAACAAATTGGAATGATGAAAAGATGCTTACGAACAACAAATGAATATTTCCAAGGTTTGTATTATTCCATCAAAGGAGAAATTTAAGTACAGTGTATATTTTAGAGTACTTTTCAATTTTTTTTAAGAAACAGTATTCTTGTTTTAATAAAAAACATATTTTTGAAAAAATTTCCCATGGAGAATTATTTTCAAATTTAGTGTTTGATGTTATAATTTTTACGAATAAGTTATCAATAAAAAAATTAAAATTAAATATTTCAAAGCGTTTCATTATTTTAAATTCGTTTTATTTTACACATGAATGAAATTCAATTTTTTAGGCAAGATAATACATATTCTGATTAATGTATTATTTTATAACAAATTAACTTTTACATTTTATTTAAAATTATTATTTAAAACAATTGGGGAACAATTTTATGTGAATTTTCTCCTAAAATAATTAATAAATATTATATAGTCATGTGATTAGCTTACACAGTATTGCCATTTCAAGCATTTCACAACCAAGTTATGGAGCTATAGATTTCTTGGAATTCATCGTCTTTCTATTTTCACCCTGTATTTGCGCATAGCTTAATGCCAGAGGAGTTTTTTGAATAAAAAATGTCATACAAATCCTCGAGTTGACATGCAAACGAGTAATTAAGCACTGAGTATTTATCTTATAGCTTTCATGTCACTGGTGAATTAAGAATGAGTGATGTTGGTATGGCTACAGCTCAAAGTACATTAAAAACCTCTGTATTTCCAAAAAAACATATTTTTATCAATATCCAAAGGCTTTTCCAAACAGACGTTTACCAAATATAGCGTTTTGAAGTATTTCCGATATCCTTAAGAAAAAATTTCATCGCAAGAAATAACTCGATGTCTCAAGTTGATTAGTATGCATATGTAATGAATGATTAATAGTGGCATATTTGGTTAGTATGGCGAATCTTAGATATGCCTCAAACATATCGACTATAGAGAGTATAAGCCCGAAGATAACGGCGAATACCATATGTTGCGAAAAAGCAAAGACAAACTCTGGTAAGAGTCATGAAATTGTTAGCTTTTTATATCCCAAATCCAATTTATCGCTGTCCATAAACGTTTTGATAGTTGAATTTCAGTGATAAAAGTTATTGCAAACTATAAATAGTATTTTTGGCAAAGATTGGCTTCAGTCAAATGAAATGTGTCCTGAAGTCAAACGAAATTTATAGTGGTGCATATAGTATAGTATTCTTGGAATGGTTTCATAAAATTTCTAGCCTTTTTCTTTAAACTAAATTTAGGTTTATAGTCTATGAAATATCGCTTGGAATTCGTAAGCAATAATGGAAATTTAAAAAGCAGCATGACAAACGTAGATATAGTGAAAATATGCACATCATAATTAATTTGATTGATTTTTTAAGGAATTTTGTTATTAAACTTTTCAACAAAAATCGTTACGACGAATTATTGTTTGCCTGCTAAAAATATTTCTGTGGCATTTTTAGAGTTCGATCAATGATCAGGGATTTTTATTCAAAAGTAAATTAAAACAATCACCGAATTAAGTAATCTATGTCATACGATGCATGATGCTATTTATGATGTTTCAAATAAATGCTTTAGAAATCCATTAATCTCAGAAATATATAAAAATCAGATTAGGTTATTTCTGCATCTCAGCTCTAGTACAATTTTGTAAAATATTTATTGAAATCATATGCTTGTATTTTAAAGTTAGAATTCATCATTGAATTGAACATTAACTGACGATTATCTATAAGTGCTTTTAAGCAGTCTTGTTTACTGAAACGATATCAGATGAGAAAATTAAAAAAAAATAAGCTAATGTTTTTAGCAGAATGTCGCACGCTTTCTAAATCATTATTTAAATTTCTGGGCGAAATAAGAAACCTTAAAATTGCTTTAGTCGATCATCGCTTCATTCGTATCATACACGATTTGTGTCAACATTTCGTTTATTCCCTAGAGTAATAAGCCTGACTGTTTAGCATAAAAGCCATGTTTCAACGGACAGATTCGAATTTGCTAAGTAGAAACTCATGCTCAGCAATCGATAATGGTCTTGAAATTCTAAAAAGCTACACTTTGTCTGTTCGGCACATGCGCCTAACCCTGTGTTGATTGAACCTTGAAGGTGAACTGATTTATAATTCGGAGGAAGACAATTTTGAGCAGATTAATTTATGTGTATCCTTCCTTTCCGCAGGGAAAAATCAAATTATGTGGATTTCGTTGCTGGCATATTTTCCTGATAAGCTCCACTGACTTTTTATTCACAACTGTTGACAGAAATGAAAGAGCACTGAATATTAAATATTTAAGCAATATTAAAAAACAGGTATAACATTGAGAATTCTAAGGAAAGTTGAATATTGCTATTCAATTTAGTTGAATTTCTTGCTATTTTGGAAAATACAAAGTTAATCTAGATGTCAGTTTAATTCTTTGACATATTAACTTCCGTCGGTTCTGTATCTTGTATTGTATAAAAATAGATATATGGGCCAGGTATGAACATATGGCTCCTTCTACTGGACATAGTGAAAGCTTGACTATTTGTATACCATTGCAGTTGTATGAGGCCCTGAGGCCCATATACCGGGGTTTGTTTTCAGGAAGGCTCCTCGATGGATAACTAAGGTACATATCTGGCCCATCAGGAGCGATATATGAACTATCATTGACAAAATGTGGCCCTTGAATATAGCCCCTCAAGTGAAATATTTGCTCCTACATGTCCATACATGGCTCACATTTGGCTATGTATGACCCATATACAGCCCATACATGGCTATATATATGACCCATATATAGCTCTTTCACCCGGGTTGACAAAGGCATGTTGCAGAAAATCATAACCCTTTTTTGCGTTGGCAATGTTAAACAGCCAAAACCCTAAAAATTCAAAAAACAGGCAATCACTGCTACCTTCCGTGTATTGCCTGTTTGCCGTCTATTAGGGGCAAACATCAAAATCAACCAAGTCGGTTATTCAACATTATGTGATTTCCTCGAGCTAAATTTATTCATACGCGATTGATAAATGGAGGAAGCAATCACTTAATATAACGCGAAAATTGTGCTTTCGGATACGTGGTGCCTCGCGAGATGACTATTTTTCACTTCAGAGTAGTCTCGAGTGAACGCCAAAAAAACTCTACTAAAGTTGAACAGTTTATTTACTTTTCTTGATAAAATAATTTAATTCAGTAGTTCAAACACGAGTACGTGTTCGAGTTTTAAGAATTCAAATGGTAAAAAAGAAAGCATCTAATCTTGAAGTAAAGCTATATAAATATACACGTTTTGATATAAACTCGAAGATACACTTTACGTGATCGAACGAAAGGAATTTTTATTTAATATTTCCTCCTTAGTTTGGCATAAGAAAATATCATCATAGTACCATATTTGATGGAGCATTTGGTGCATTACTTAGAGACTGCAAATCCTCTGAGTTTGTATCCTTAGATATTCAAACTTGAAAAATAAACTTATTTTTATGCGAATTTTCATAACGCGCAAATATGAAATCTTCATAGTAAAGTTTTGATATAAATTAACTAACGTACACAAGTTTCATCCTCGTACTTTCTCATCAAATCTTAACTTCTCCTATTTAATTATTAAAAATACAGTTAAATATAGTTGAAAGTATAGTTTGAATTTTTCAAATATGAGCTGAAACATTACTAATATTAATTTTTTATCAAATGTAAAAAACATTATATATTGTATTACATCTATACTATTGCTCAAAAGTTAAAACTATTAAAAAATTCTATATAATTTATGTATTTTTGAAAGTTGAGTTGTTTTTCGTGATGATATAATTTTTTTTTAATTTCATGGAAAATTACATAGAACATAGTGCATTATTTCATTAAATGCTTTTTATTTTCATTTTTGGAACATTGACAAAATACCATTCTGATATTCTTTATTAATTTCGAAATTTTTTTTTTTACTTTTTAAGAATTTTATATTTCTAAGTAATGTTGAGCAATTTCATATCTTTACATCCTATTGTTGCTAGTCTAACGTTTTTCAGTCTATCTCGTTAAAATCACGAGCATGTAACAGAGTTGTAAAAATATCCTTGGCTCTTTTATAGAGATAATGACACAATTTTCTTGCTACTTTGCTGACATTTGCAGTAGATCATATTTCAATTTGCCACGACGTTGGGGGTATATGTCCATTTTAGATTTCTTTTCCCCAACGGCGCATGCCCTTTAATATTCACTTAACGCACCATTATGAAAAGGGTCATAGTGCCTGCCAAATGTAAATTCTGTCCTCACTAAAAAATGACATTTTTTAAATTAAATAAATACAACAAAAAACATTGTATAATTTACTTTAATTGGCACACTTAGCATAAGTATTTCATGTACATACATGTATATGCAAATGTTCTAACCTAACTTAGTCACGAAAAAAGTATATTCAATCGATCCTAAGATAATAAAAACCCAATAATTCGGTCTTGAATTCTCCATCAAAGAAGATGGATAGCTCCGGAAACCCAATTACAAAATATAAAAAAACCATTTTAAATTGACCAGCGAAAACGAGAATACAGCAAAAAGTAGTTCTAAACATTCCGGGAATTAGAACTCCAAACTTGTGAGTTCTTATAGATATCTAGGAAACCATACAAGTACACATGTTGAATAATGTGTGTATTGCAGGTTTTCAAACAAGAGGAAATAACCTGAATGGATTATTAAAACCATTTAAGATAGAAAATTCGATTCGGAAATTCAATTTCGTAAAGATTCGGAAATTTAAGATGAAATGAATAAAGATGAGATGAAGATGGAATAAAGATGGAGTTGTAACATATCGGAAATTATTTGATACTTGCCTCTCACCTTGTTAATAAATTATAATGTACTAAACACAAATTACGTCGCTGCAGAATGGCGCTGTGGTCCAAGCCACGTAAACCTCACATTTCTTCCCTTAGCTCCACCCAATCAAAAAAACAAATCAGTTTGAATGACTCAGCTTCCCATAAGATAAAATTTGATATGTTACATGACCTATCCCACTTTCATAAAATAGCTGACTAACTTGACTTATAGAAAGCATCTAGAGTCTCAAAGGGCAAAATAGCCAATAAAAAACAAATTTGAAGCCGGCTATCTGTCAAAATTCAAACTTATTTCCTCAACGTTACATCACGCAAAAACAACTCATAAACAAAACAATCTTTCATTTCGATTAATTGCGATAGAATTGTTGTTTGTCTGCAAATGACAGCAATCTTAATCCCAATCCCGCATTGTCTTAAAACAATTGCCTGCTAACTGACGTCAGCGAACATAATAAGGGAAGGGAATCTACAATTTGGTAGCCCGATTGCACTGAAAGCATCCGATTGCCATGGCAACCTGAACAGGCAAGTTACAAGTTGTTACTGTCAGTCAAGAAAATCGATCCACCACAACATGGCAACACGACTTTGCTAGAAGCGCCGTATGTTTGTGAACTAGGCTGCATTGAGTGAGCATTCACCATGTAAGTGGTACCAAAAGCAAGTAAGTGGCGCCGCCAACAAGGAAATGGCGCCAGTTTAAAAGGAAAATTGTTCATCTTGCACCTCCGCATTAACCCATATCATGCCTCCACCAAAAACAGTACCCATGCATTTTATGTGATTCAATTCCCCCTCTGATTGGAACCATTTATTATTCTCCTGCACTAACCATTTCATCACAGATGTTCAATATATGGCAAGATGAGTCGAGCAATATATGTATACATAGTGCCATGTTAAATAGTCACTTGGTTGTTCATTTTGGTGATTATACATTTCACAGAATTAAATTGCAGCTTTTAATAATTACAATACTAGTATTTTTCCTACAAATAAACTTTTACGTGTACAGCAAGAAAATAATCTTATGGCAATAATTAAATATACCATGTTAACAATGATCCAACTTCAGTTTTTAAATGGGGTTTTCTTAAAGAGACAGTTTTCGCATGCCAACGTCTTTATCTTAAAGTCTTAAAGGAAGGAGCCACGCATTGAACTATCCAATGAACAAAATGAACGTAATGGGTGCGCATGCGTGGTTCTTCCTTTCCCGCCGCTAACGTTAAGGTAAGTATAAAGACGTTGACAAGCGAAAACTGTCTAATGCTTCGAGGGTCACCAAATAACGTTTAGGGAACCGCGTGTTGAACTTACCTGCTATAGGCTATCATTTACTAAACCCGAACAAGTTATCGATAATGAATACTTATAATTGAAAATTAACTAGGATCATGACTGTGTGATTTAATAGACTGTTATCTGTAATTCGTCTAAGAAATTATGTAGAATGGGTCTTTAGTTTTATACAAACAGGTAAACATGGCATACATGAAACGCGGGAAAACCCTAAAGCTTAATACGTTTATGTATTGGTGCAACAACAAAACTTTTGTCCAAATAATTAGTAATAAATCGCATCCCTTACCTTCCTTGAATACCGAAGAAAGAATACTCGTCGTCAGCCTGATCCACACTGATTGAAATGGGCCACGTTGTTTGCAGAACGGATTCCCGGATCAGCGAATCCCATCCAGAATCGTAGACGCAATCGCTCCTGGTCAGTCGCGTCCGACGAATAGTTCGGCCGCTTGACCGCCGTCCTTCCGTGCTCGCCGGCATCCCATGCGCCATCAACCGTTTTTGGAATCTGTACGCCACAAGTTCAGGTCACTCAGGTAGAGCGAAAAATGCTTAAATCGGAAGCCATCTTGCTATGTTATAACTGGTGCAACTGAAAAATAACGCAAATTAAGATAATTAATGAAATTCTGAAATTCAAAATATAATGTTTACAATAATGTTCCACCTCTTGAGAGCTGTTGCAAAATGACAGTCATTTAGTTTTTGCAGTTTTTGATAAAAGCACTCGTTGACATGATTATTTAAATTGCAACACATTGCATATTTAACACACAAAGCATTTTAAACAGATGTTTGAATTGGTTGTTATTTTCTGCAAAACACTTTGTACACGTTCATTTTGATCTGATGGTGTCATTTAGAAATCTTAACTGAATATACATATGTAGTAGTTGAAATAATCAAAGCATATATTTTATTAGAGCATGCATTTGGCCTAGATCACACATAAGTACATGTTTTGGCTATGTGACGTATTTAATATAATATACCGGTCTTACTTTTATCGCAATCCTGAATACACAACATATTAATTATACTTTCGATGCATATATTGATTTTATTTTCATCAATTGCTTTTATGGATGATGGATCAATTTGAATTTTCATCACCTCAAGGATGCATTATTCAGAAGGTTTAAGAGAGTCTCACGTGAAGATTTGGGTTATCTTTCCATATCCATGAAATTATATTGACTTGAAATACCGCTGTAACTGCATTAATCATCTTCAAACTGATAGACGATTTAATCAAGCCTAGTCTCCATGAGATGTATGTTGCCAAACATTGAACTTTTCGTAAACAAGCTTCCAAATATCATGATGATCAAGTATAGCAGTGGCACCACTACCATTTATAACGCTGTAAATATCAGAGGCACAATGCCACCGAAATACTTTTTTCTCAATAAAAAACCTGTACGATGGATGCATGGCATTTTTACGATCACAAAAGCGTCGTAAAAATGTTTCTTGCAAGTTCAAATTGCAGTCAACATGCTAGAAGCTGAAAAACAGAAACGAAGAAATTGCTTTTTCTTGATATATGAGGTCAATTGGCTGCGAGATGTCCATGACTTTCGGAATCAACAAACTTTAACGTGTTTCCTATGTCGTATCTGCTTTTCCTGTCATTATTTTAAAGCACTGGAGAATATAATTAAGATAATCATTAAGATAGTCATAGTTTATCATCTGGCTTTAACAGCAAATATTGGTTTTACCTAACCAACCAATATTTATAATTTTGTAAATAAAGTAGCAAATACTAAATTTTTTAAAAATGTAACAACGTAACAATGCAAGAATAACAGAGAGGATAATTAATTTGTCTTTTTTAATTATATTTAGTTTATTAGGCTGTGATTTTCTCTTACAAGATTTAACAATTTTGAAAACTTAAAGATCCTCTTTAGTTGATCATAATTAAAAGATGGACCGTTTAAGTTTTATTCTAAATTATTTTTTAATTATGTGTGTTAGGGCGGTCCTTATAATGGGAATAATAAACGTTTTATTTTGAATAGAGGCACTAGCCTATTTTGTTCCCAATATTTAAAAAAAAAAACATTTCCCAAATTTAGAAAATGTTAGGTGAAATTTAGAGTTTTAATAAATAATTTATGTTTAGAAGTCTACAATATGATATCTTGTGATTTTTTCAGATCTTGGTAGCGACCCCCAAATATGGTTTAAACCTAATTTAATTTTACCACAATTATTTTTTTTGTCATAATGAAACTGATTCAAAACATGTATATGAAATATGTTACATGATAAATTACAATTATCCAAAGCAATTCAATTACATATATTTCTTTATTTTTAATTATCTTAAACTAACAAAATCTCGAGGAACAGACATTTGTATGTGAATATAGGATTATATTTCCAATTTGCTAGCTATGTAGAAATTGGTTGCATGATCATTTAGGGCCATGATTCTTAAGAACAGGTACATGTACATATAGTAATCGAATAGGTCTTCCGGTTGGAATGATTGCGTGTATTGCACAATCTTTCCCTGATCCAACGTGACAACTAAAGCCTGCTTAAGGATGCTTCGAGTCGAAACTCCACATTATTGATTCGCAGTAGATGGTCAAGTTCAGTATAGTTGCACCACGATTTCTGGGCATGTTTTATTATCCGTCATCTTTATTTAAGGAACATCATTCAAGGGATTAAGCACAGATGAGAGAACGAAAGACAATTTAGGAATAAGAAATTAATCTTTGCCCGAAATATCCAACCGTTCGATGCTTTCTATTTCCAAATAGACCCAATTCCCTTCGATAATATTATACTGATTCAATATCGTCATCGTCAAAATGGCGATTAGGGTATGTAAATATAACAAAGGCAATATATTTAATTAATGAAAAAAACCAAAAAAAACCCGAACAAACTGTTTTAAGGAATGCAGCTGCTTCACTACACATGTAGTTCTTCCAATAAATCGTTTTCAGATCTAACGGACGATTAGAGGAAAATTTCCCGAATTCCTGTTCTTATTCTATAGATTCTCTTTGCCCTTTGAACAGTTTAGAGAAAAAAATTATTGGGAACTATTTTCTAGCAAATTCCTGCAACCATTTCATATTACGCGTTATGCAAGTAAATTACTACCCCTGAGATGTTTGCGAACATTGTATATTAATTAAAAACATTCCTTAAGCTTCTAGCTAGTGTATAGTAAAACTAAATGAAAATCCGAAAAAACCCCACAAAAACTGTCAAATTAACGTTTGACAAGGTTTCAGATTTCCTGCAAAGTGTTATATAGAAATCAAACAATTCTCTAAATCGTTACTGTTTTACTTACCATTTACTCATAATAACAATCAAATCTTCATCTGAACTACTAGGACAAAATCTACCGAAAAAGAACGTCAAACTAAAACTTTAAAATGGAACGCCAAATTCGAACTTTAAAATGGAACGCCAAATTCGAACTTTAAAATAGAACGCCAAATTCGACAGTTAATAACGAACACCAAAATAGAACAAATACAAACGCACCAAATTCGAATTCCAATTTCAAATCTGGGAAGCTGGGATGCAAACAGTTGCATTTTAAATTCCTCATACCACATTGTTTTTTTAAAATTAACGAAATATACTACATGAATATGCCTACATCTTCCTGAAAAGTATACGTCCTGCTTTCTATTGGCATGTTAAATATTTATACAATTGAACACTACGTATATGTTTATGATAAGGACATATGTTTTTCCTCTATTGAATGGTTGTAGTAATAAGGGACACGTTCTATATAGTACTCTTTAATTTGATGAGCAGAGGCTGTGTCGGCTCAAGTGACTTATAATAACATTAGTGTTCACCAGCTTTTTCACGCCAGTTTAGCTCAGTTTACACTTAAATCTACGCTGCTATTTGCTGAACAGCAATTTTCTCCTTAATTTTGCAATTATCGATTATATACTCGAAATTCGAGTAATTTTGCAAACTACTCCCAAAGTCGACGACGGCTAATCGAAAAGCTGTGTTTTTATGGCGTAGAACAATTCATAGACGAGGCTTTTTTCCTCTCTTTTTTAATGTGATCGGATACAATGATGTTGAGCTGTCCCATTTCAATCGTGAAACTCTGCAACTTAAAGAAACTAACCCTGAGGATATCGTCTTTTTGTTCGTTATGATATGAGAAGCCTTCGTTTATAATAATATTAACGCGATCTGTCCATTTCCAATATCAGTTATTTTGACTCTATTTATAGAAGGACGAGAAGAAACAAGGAGATTGTTGAGAATTATACCCGATTGAGAAATTTTGCTGAAATGTCAAGTTGCTACATTCGGATAAACTAGAAAAACACATGTTTGTTGTCTTCTGTTCGTTGAAATTAGTGGCAGACTATTTTGTTGGCTCCAGGGAACTCTCTAAAATAATATACTTAAATAACTAATAATATACCAGTAGTCACCAATTATGGCCACTACAAAAACACAAGTTTTGAAAAGATGATGTATTATTTCATAAATCGGGAATGTTCTGACTTGTGCTCATAGGGCACTATTGATATTCGACGTGAAATTAACTCATGCTGTAACGATCAATTGTGAATTGAGTATTCCTCTCCAATGGACTGTTTCGCTTTAATTCAATGACCATAACAACCTATAAAATCTCCCAATGGGAAGTATGTTGTACAATGTCAATAGTTTCCTGGTTAATTAGGCTCAGAACTTCATCAACAGCTGACAAGTTGACATTGTTCGATGAAGTACCATGTGTTTTTGTCAGATTTCGTTACTGAACCTGGCATATTTCATCAAATCCCTAAAAATGCTATTTTCAAGCATTCATCACAGTTTTCTCCAAAAAATCTATTTTTCTGAGTGCTTGAATAAAAGATATTTGTATTTTTTTAATATTATTTTACATATTTTCTTTATCCCTTTTTCCTTAATATAAATCATTGAATTCATTTCAATATGGAGCATTAAGGATTTATAAAAATGTTTCAAAAAATGAATAATTAAAAACATGTTGCTCTGACTTTATTAGACGTATAGGAAATGCCAATGGGCCTCAGACCATCAGTTTTAAATTGGAAGATGTGTAACTAATTGCATAGTATTATGCTACGAATGGTTTGGTGGTAGAATGTGCCCTTCTCTTATCTGACCTAATTCAAAATATTTTTCCAATTATTGCTAGTAGGCACTACGTGATATAAAATCAAATGCCCATTCATCTAAATGTACTATCATTTTACGGCTAGAAACTATACCTTTACGAGAATGAACAGGGCAAAAATATACAATCCTATTTTTAATTACTTATTTTTATGTTCAATTGTTTGTTTATGCATGGTTTCATGCTTTGTTTTACTTCTCATAAAAACCATACATTTGCGAGATTGACTAGTAGATTGCTGGCATGCGTGAGTAAAACACAAAAGCCGGGTTAAAACGAGCCTTATATTGAAATCTGCGCTGCAACATTATGTAAATGTCAACAGCATGCACAACATTTCTTAAAATGATATATTCAAACACTTATCCAACAGAGCGATATCGTTATTTATGCAATTTATGGAAAAAGGGGATGCTATACGTCGCTAATGGATGAGCGGCATCACAGCTGAATAGATGACAGCAAATACAATACAATTTGAGTCATGAATATTTAAACCAGAAAACTACTACGCAGCGAGCATTGTTATGGAGGTAATTATTCACAAATTGTTACATTTTAAGGCACAGCCGCTATTTCTATGCGAATATCTACAGAATACAAGTATGTAGTAGTAAAATGCTGTGACATTACAAAATGTTTACATGGGTTGGTACTGCATGTTTTAGAATCGAAAATTGTGTATACAGTAAATGTATCCCAACTGTTAAAAAGTAACATTACATGTTTGCTGCTTTCATACTATTAAAGCACAAATTTTAAAGAATCTTCAAAATCGTGTTAAGGATATATTACTAACGTCTAGTTACGTTTCCATGTAACGTTTATTCGGGTAAAAGGTAGTATTCGTAACTCCCCTTGAATCAAAGCGCCATCCTGAGGCGGCTTAAAGAAATATAAGAGAGTGGCATTAACTATTTATATCTTGAATTCGATTTTTTGGGACATACTCTAGTTCTCTTGAAAAATACTCATGTAAATAATATATTAGTAAATAAATCAAGGAGTAAAATACAAAAGAAGCCTATAACCTAGAGCATGATACAAAACAAATAAATGTATAATGGCATAAAAAATAAAAAAGATATTTGTGAAACAAGTCTCGTTGCTTCATTCATTGCTTTTTTTTAACAACTCAGGAAAAAAAAGTGGTTTAGATAGTAAATAGGAAAACATTAGCGTTGAAAAATAATTCGATAACTTCAACAAAAGCAACGCGAAAATTTTAGAAAATTATTTACACAAGTGATATCTTTAAAGCATGGACTCCAGCAATGCAGCAGAATTCAAGGAGAACATATCAAAGAAAATTTTTACACAACATTCGTTAAAAATGTTGATTCTAAGTACCATATTTAAGGCAGTCATAGACCTCTACATTAAATGTTAAAACCTCTAAAGAAACACATTCTGAAAATACATCTTCAACGAAGAAAGTGTCGGTATTTCAAAGCTTTGAATATGCTTCAAACAGATCCTAAAACCCCCTGGGAAAGCAATGTACATATATTTGCTCATTAAAAAGTTAATATATGTTCAGACGTACAGTGTACATCGATTTTCTAATAAAAGTTGGTGTTAAATGTTACCATTATTGCAATATCATGCAAGTGGAAAACGTATTCATAATTAATGATAATAACAAATACTGATAATGTTGATTAATTTCGTTATGTCATTTATTATTCATGCACAGCAGCAGAAATTCTTTTACAGTTGCGTGCAGAACGAATATTCCACATGGAAACAAATGTTAATTTGGATGAACTGAATATATAAATAAAGAATATGCTTTGTACACAATGTTTCCACAAATGTGTTTTAAGAAATAAATATTGTAAGAGTGGTGATGCTTACTGAGTAGCACTACATATGGATTGTTAAGGCGTATTTCATAGTTTGACACCCACAGTAACTAACCACCAAGGATTTCCACTTCAAACACCAAATCACGTGACTAAGCAAGTTTTTATTCAGCAGGAAATCTTACACACAGCTTTGAAATTGTGTAAAAAAGCGTGGAAACCTGATTTAGTTTGCTTAGTGCCCAAGAAAAACTCAAGGATCTTGAGATTAAGTTTCACTTTTAGAAGCAATAATGAATAGTGGGAGATGGGGTGACCATACTTTGACGTCATCGTGGGCTTGAAGGGGAAAAACCATCATATAAAGCTACTCCATGAAATTGCAAATTTGTAAGATGTTTTTCTAATGTTTGAGCAACAGCAGAGGTTAGGACTATCTGAAACTGAGCTCGTAAAGTCAACAGGTCCATTGCTTACTGACATCTGCCTTACTTCGGAAGATTCTGTCGCTATGGCAACCTCCCACCCTACGTAATCATGCGCGGTACGGAAACACGTCACTGCGCTATTTTTCATTAGAAATCTTATGAGAGGGATATACTAGGCATAATGGCGCAATCAATATAACGATGATATAAATGCGTATACTGTGCTGGATGCCCCAAAAGCACAATACTGCAAAAGTACTGCTGGCTGGGTGATTCACAACATTGAGACTTTTGAGACAACGTGTACATAGATGTACAGAGTGAGACACGAGGCATTTTCTGCATTGAATAATTCGTATTCCATTCAGACCTTTTTCTTATTCAGTTGCATTATTATGAGACATTAACAAATGTTTTGCATTTATATAGTATATTACATGATGTCATTTGTTATATGGCCCAATAAATGCACTTGGCACGTATTTTAACAATTGTTGAACTAAAAAATTCATTAACCAACTGTTATTAATTATACAAAAAGAAGAAATGACAATACAGCACATATGCATTACAAAATCCATTCGAAATATAAAGTATATCAGTAAATGCAAATTCAATTAAATTATAAAATATTTCAAACTAACTGCATGGGTGTTAATACTTTTTTAAATTAATTTTAACAGAAATGTATGTTATACACGTTTTCCGTATCGAGTATACCTTGTTAGGAATGAAATTAATTTTAATGTTGATTTGAGGGTATTGTTTAAAATTAGCTAAAAAGCTTTTAACTTTCTTTCTGAGTACTGTATAACATGGTAAAAATCAAGTACCTATAAATAGCAAAATCTAGAAAATTAATCATTGATGCTATTGTTTAAAAAAATAAATAAAATAAAGTGAAGCATTTATAATAATAGTAGAAGGCGAAATGTAATCGTTTCCAAAAATAAAAATGATTCTCATCGCATATTTATTGAAATTTTTTACCACTATATGCGCAGTATTTATTTTTCTAACATATTAGACGACGTGTTATTCACGGTCTGTTTGTGCATCGCAGGCGCTATAACCGAAAGCAGCAAATTAATTTAAATAATTATACCGCGAACGGATATGGGATTTTGTGTGCTCTCTTTATGCAAACGAAGATTTGCAAACTAGGTCCATTTATATAAAACTTAAATAATGCAGGTTGTTTAATTAAACAAAGGATTTACGTTTAGAGAAATCAATATAACGCTATCTTTGTTTAAAATATCCTGAACATTGTTTGTACTCCAATGGAATTCTGCAATTTTGTGTTTCCATCGCCCTTCAAGCAATTCCACCATACCATAGCCTCTTTTATGCGAAAGGCTGGTAAAGCCAGCTATCAATGCTGATGTGAAGCCGCTAGAATGCTGAATGCAGTCGAATTAAAGAATATACAATTATTCTGAAATTTAAACTCCAGTATTAGCTTTATGAAAACACTAAAGCAAACATGACAACCAATGTGATTAAAAAAGATTGATTACGACACGAAACCATGTACATAATAATAGAATAATATTGTTTTATAACATCTAACAAAGGATAAGTGGTTATTTAGAGAAAACGTGTATAATCATACGAATCAGATGTTACATATGGTATAATATTTAGTTTATGGAGTCACAAATGACGCTGTAAAGTTAAATTGAATGGTTTTAATGTACATGTCGCTAAGAAACTTTGGCAAACTAATTATGGTTAGAAGTTTCCTAAACATTTATTTTTATATAAAGATGATATTTATATAAAATTTATACATGAATGTTTAGCTGACCATCTTCTGAAATTTGTTATTTGAGAATGGTTTTCAGCTCATATGTAAATATGATACCGTTATATAATCTTAATGGTTAATCCTGGCGATTAAATTTACTTACATAGACCCATGAAAACATGAAAACTGACGAAACGAGCCTGTGGCATAAGCTATAAAAGGATGGAAATAATATCGCGTTTAATGCTTAAACAAGCAAAAGACTATAAGGCGCTTATAGAGCGTATGAAACCAAAAGTATCGAAAACATTGACACGCCCACGCATCGAAAATCCATTGAAGTGAAGATTTGATCAACATAGAAAACGCGTTGACAAAGTCACGCCTACGCAGCTTCCCTGGTGACGACTTGGGGTTATTGAACTTTCAAAACAAAATCTTTATATCAGTTTCATAAAGGGCAGCAACGAGATAGTCATATATCTTACACATAAGAGCCATTTTTTTAAGGATGGGAAAGAAGCATATAAATTTCCACGAAAAAACTGTTTCTCGACATAGAAAATTCTAGTGGCTTATTATCCCCAGGAACATATATATACACGTATATAATAAGCCAACAAAATTTTTTCTAAATATATATATATATATATATATATATATATAGAAAATCAGCTTTCATATCGATAAAACAGCTAAACACACTACAAAAAATCCAATACAAAATAAGTGACTCTACAGCAAATATCAGTGCGGTGATTACTTTTAAAATAAATTCTAAAAAAACCATCAAAAATCGAGTAATGGCCAGTTTCACCACGCGTTTTTAATACACCATTAAATGTCAATTATCTATCAGGGCATTTTTTATATTGTTAAATTAGGATTAAAATAAGTGATTTCAAATTCTCAGAAAAAATAACCAAGCTAAGGCATGAGAATTATTTGCCAGGTGAAGTACTAAACCTCTATACTGTTGCGGCTTAGCTCTAAAAATAAATAATCACCACAAAGAGCAAAAAAAAAGATTAATTCCTGTTTTCTGGTGAAACCACAGGCTTCATTTATCACTGTCTATCTACAAGGTACTCTTGCACAATGCAAATTCAACGTGCAATTCATTAATTCTGCTATGCTATGAGCTTAACTCCAACAATAAATAAAAAACTTAACACCTCAAGAATACTAAGTTTAATCAAGAGACGTGGGATTCGTCCTCAACTTTTGTCAAGAATCTTTTTAGATTCGTTGAATTGTTATAGAAGAAAATTCTTGTTATAGTAAGCTGCATACAGATTTTGCAAAATAAAGTTTAAACATGTGTGTAAATAACAGAAAATGCATAAACTGTGGTAGATGCTTTTAAATTCAGTACACCAAATTAAAACACATAGTTTATCCTTTATTCAACTGAATTATAAATTCATTAATTAGATGAAATTATTTGCAAGCCCTAACTTTATTAATCCATTTTCCCAAAAATGATATGGGCAGTACAGTTAAATAACTGAACTGTTTCCGCTAAATTGAATTCAAATATAGAAACGTGTCCTCACAGGTTAGGGCAATAAAAAAGGAATGTCGAATCACCACTCGTTGTGACCAAGGTCGTAACGATAGTTTTGAGACAAACCTATTTTTATCGAGCAATTTTCGTATTTCAAAGTGAAATAAGATGTCATGAAAACGATGAAGGAGGATTACCTTTTTCATAGACTACACATCGATCGATAAGGCTTGTATCATCCATAAAACTCCTGTATCCACGTTGGGGGTATGAATAACATTTGGACATTCGAAATGATAAAATATATATGAGCACATTTACTTTTGGTGCCACTTTTGCAATAAAACGAAGTAAAAGACGGCAATAGCAGCATTAAAAGATTCTCTCATAAAATGCAAAAATCGAAAAGGCAAAAGAATAAAGTTTGTATTGTTTGCATTTGCCGACGAAAGCATTACCTCAACATCCGTATGAAACACAAACTGAATACATTTGCAAAAGCTTTTTTCTACTAGTGACTACTGTATTAATATTACAGTATATACTATGTATATATATATATATATATATATATATACGTGAAACGACTTTTGGCTCACACTGCAATGTTGGCGATTACTTGCTTCCCAATTATAAAATAGCCATTGGGAATATAATGAAGTCACATTACCACAATCTTGCATAATTAAGTAATAGGCTTTGCACTCCAGTGGAGCATAGATACGGGATAAACCGCAGCAACAGTTTATTCTGGGAGTAGCATAATTAATTTAATATACAAACTTGATGCAGACATCAAGTGGCGCCACCAATAAGTAACATGACACATTTTTCCTCCGTCTTTGTTAATGACCTAAAATGACATGTTCCTAGTTTTCCCTTGTATCAATTACCTCCGAAAAAGAATTAAAGTGAGATAGAATATGCAATTATAACATCCTGTTTAATTATTATTTAACCATTAAAAAATTCAAAATTAAACATAATAAGATATACGAAAAAAATATTAGCAATAATTTTTCCATCTTGTAACTAAGTCTACGTATACTATAACTAGTAAAGGGTTTCTAACTTTATAAGAGCTATCTCATATTACATTTTGAAAAAAAAAACCCGCAAAAAACATCGTCTAAGAATGACTAGAAAGAGACAAAATCGTAAAAAATGTGTAATCTGATCTTAGAAATACATTTTCAGTTAATTATTTTAGTAGCCCATTTTATATTTACCATGTCCTTAACAAAGATTACTAATGCTTATTAATTTCAAAATCTTAACTGCTGAATAACGAATGTTACTTTATTAAAAAAAAAAAAAAGTTCAGCAGAATTACCACAAAAAATGTATTCAACGTAATATTAAAAAATAGTGACAGCCAATAAGATTAAATTTGTACTTTTAGTGAATGCAGTATCGTCTTTAATTTCATACTTTTTATTGAATTTTGTGGTACGCATGCTTTTTAAAAACTACGGATGTTAGTTTGCTATAAATTCTCGCTTTTGGCAATAAAGTTCAGTACTTCCAAATTTGCGTCAACAAGATATAGTAAAATTGATCTTTCGCCTACACAAACATGGCTTGCTACCACAAACACCACGGACTACACTTTCCACAGCAACGTTCGAATAATGCTATTCCTATAAAGAATTCAATATAAATTCACTGAATTATTTGAAATTCAATGTTCGGAAATACTTCAAGCTTGAATTGTCGTGCATTTTCACCGAAACGTGGCCAAAATGGGTGCAATTTAAGCGAAAACTCGGGATTTTTTATATGTTTATATATAAAACTGCCAAAAAAAACCTGCTCAGCAACCAGATTTCTGAATCCAAATTGTGTACAAATTGGACGACTTTTAAAAAAATCACGCCTGCAAATCAAATTTATTCGAGAAGACCTTCGCCTTACACTCGAAAACTCACGATGCAGACTACAGGGTGGGTCAACGTGGGTTGGGTGTAACAATTGTGGTAAAAAACGAGCTGGTAAATTCATGAAAATGTTCAAGAACATTATATATAAATAGAAGTATTAATAGACAAAGCGTTATACTTTTGATAATTTTTAGGATACAAATTTTATCATTCTACAATCCAGCTTTACCATTTGCTTTTAGTACACACACAGTTTGAAGTAACTTAATCCATGAACCAATATTGAAACAAGATTACGCATAATTTATATTCGTAACAAATGCGTTTTTGTTTTAAGTATACAAAATGCCATCATGAATAATATCTGAGTAAAAGTTATATCCTAAAACTCTAAAGTTTTACAATATATCAATTTCAAAACTAGCAGTAAAAACCGCATTCATCTGCCGTAAATATTACGTATAAAGCTGTCAAAAGCAGTCATTTATTTGAATACAAAGCTTGGTGGGTCAATAATATTTACTTTTGGATAAAACTTACAACAGCAGAGTTACGGGAAAAAAACCCACTTAATGTAGGTCAATAGGTGGTTTCTGACACTTGTCTATTTCTAGGTTATACATTTTCGTTACTTATTCATACTAATACACTATGGAAACTTGGCTTAGATGATATATTTGAGGGCCCATTGACGTATAAACCCCAGCTTCGTGAATAAGTAGAAATAAATAGGACCGTATATGGCAAAAGTTGTCAAACTTGGGCTGACAGCCTGTCGTTTTCTCTATAACATTTTATACGCACAAGTAATGTATTAAGTGGAACAGAGTTCAAGTTTTCATAAAATGTCTTTTCGAAGTAGGCTATCATGGCTATCGATAATATGCTCGAGTATCAAATATCATAGATGTATTCGCAAAGTGCAAAAGAACATGTAATTTTTGTAATATCAAACTCCTCGGAAGATCAACTGGCTATCATACTTGATGGACTAAAATGTGAACTTCTGTACTTTTATTTACTTTTTAGATTCATAAACCAAAAAATATATTCATACCATTTAGATTTAATATGTACTCTAAGCGTGTCATATACAAATGTGGTTGTATTAAAATAATAAATTAATTAATGCATACAAAAGAATTGCATGATTTTCAATCATATAGATTCGATTTTGAAATATGAGACCACACAATGAAATCAGCAAATTTTCATTAACTTAAAAAAATTAAGGTTCATAGTACACGCTTTTCTTTAATTTATACATAATTTAGTAAGTTTCTCCAAGTGATTTCTAGATATTTAAAAATTCAGGTTAGGAAAGATTATACTTCAGTACAGTGAAATTAATCCTTTGGGAAACTAATCCTCTTTGACTGAATATTGTCCCTGTAGTTTTATTTGGAAAAGCTTATAACAGTACATTTTCCAATGCTGCTTTTATCTTTGATTCAGTGTACAATAATCCAAGTAATAGTTTTCATACATTTATATTAACGATGAAATCTTTATCCCCCTTTAATTTAATATTTTAAAAAAACCGATTTTTTATGCATAACAACTAACTATGAGCTTTTTATAAATTTCATATTCCTATCCATCTTCAATAATAAAGCCAAAAAAAAAGAATTCCATAATATTGTTACTGTGGTTTCGACTTATAATAATCTACCGTAAATGCTAACATCGTTAAAAAGGCACGCTATCATCAAAATTGAAATTCACCGCAGTAAATAGAAAGTGAATTTCACGAACATACCTCTGAAACATATCGCCTTAATTAAATTTTAGTGGAAACACATACATTTCTGTTTTTATACCATGCAAGATAGGAATGCAGTGTAAGAAAGTGTCTAAATTAAATTCTAACCGAGTTTTCACGAAATACGATTTTTACAGATTACAGTAGCTAACGTTTCCTGTTAATATATCTGTTTTTATAACATTTCTTCCTATGAAACACTCAGCAACGATCGTGTAATGTAGCATGCATTTCTGCAGGAATGCAAGATTTTTATCCTATACTCTATTAAACTCTATCATACTTTATATATCGACATTGTATTGTTATTGGATGCATGACCACTTCTGACCAGGGTTATATATTACCTATCATTCATTTTGCGAGATTTTTCGAGATTAATATGCGAACTTTTGATTCTCAGGCTAAACAAATTACATTTGGACAATGCATGATTAAATAAACAAGAACATAGCAGCGATAAATAACATTAGATAATTTGAATTCAGTACAAGTTTTGTTATAACTTGCTTTTTCCAGATACTTTCAAAATTAAACTTGATATATGGAGTTCTGCAAATAAGGTAAAAGTTAATAAAATTTTCCTATGCCATTCTAACGTCAAATAAAATGAGCATTAGCTTAATAGCATACTTGATGGAAGAGCGTATCTAAACTTGATTGAATTATACGTGTAATTACATTCACAATTAAAGGAGTCGTTTTCGTGTTGTCTTAAAGTTTAATGCACCCTAGAGAGGGGGTATTAGCATTAATCCATACTAAAAATTTCTTCGCGTTGCTGATGTTTTAACTCCATAAAGGCTCGTTTTAACATCAATCTATACACTCTTTTAAGTATAGCAATCTGTAGCAAATATTTTGTTAGAGACTTTAGCAAATACAAATTAGCAGAGACAAATAGCCATTACCGAATTAACCATCTTTTGGCTATCATTTGTGTACACAAAGTGAAGTTATATTGTGCTTTTATATTTGGGGAAAATTACTACTAACTACAAACTATGTTCCAACTTTAGGCAAAAACAATCATTACGGCTATTTAAAAAACGATAATTTAATAAGACTTCCGCTAACACTGCTAATCAAAATTTCTTCAATTAAAATGTCCACAAAATAAGATGCATCTGCACTACAATTTTCCACCACTACATGAATTAGATTTTTAGCGAAAACCATGCTGAAGGTTTAGGCTGTTAGCATTTTAACCTGTCCATTCCTGCAAAGATGCTACGAAAAGTACTTTACTGAAAGATTCACTAAGATTCACGTGCGTGGCTTACTGATGTAAAATTCGAAGTTTTACAGTCACAGTGTAGGATCTTCACTGAGCAATAATTAAGCTATAGGGTAGTCATTAAAAGAAAAAAAATCAACAATGTAGAGGATTACACGATAGCAAACTAGATAAGGCTTGCAGGTCAGTAGTAGTGAGTTAAGTAGGCTTAAGCATCAAATAAGCCCACAGGGATGAAATCACATTTGGCACGCAACGCCAGCTTATTTATTGGCAAGCAATGTGTTGATAATTATAATCTCGTTGCGTGACCAGTATCAACACGAAGAGTTGGATATGTTGATGGAGTGCTTGAGGACGGATCTAGATAGCTACACATTTAGGGATAACAATAAGTGAATCTGATTTGGGACCAATTAAAGCGCACCAGTGATGCATGATGCCATCCACGTGATTTACGAATTTCACTAAACATGAAACACATAAATAAGAATTTTAATCTCATTAACGCAATGAAATGCCGTGACTTTTCTTAATATGTTATAACATTGTATGGAACTTTTTCCCAATTACATGCATAGTAGTGAGACGAACATTTTTACTTTTAATAATTAATCTATAAAACACCAAAGTAATCAAGTTGAGATCGGCTTTCCATATAAATTTTCCATACATATGTAGCATACTTTGTATAACAATTAGTTACAAGTGATTCTAAGGCACTATCTCGCCCGAGGGTTTTATATAGGTGTTAAGTTTTAGGGGGAGTTAATTTGTGTTTGGTTGTTTGATAGGTTTTAGTTATTAAAACCGTCTGCTATATTGTATCAGAAATAATATCCAGAAAAAATAGTAGGCAACCACGCATAACAAATATGTAGTATGTGATTGCCTACTTCCGGGGTAATTCAAAATTATACATTTGTACAGTATGCGAGCTTATAAATATATCGAAAACAATTCTATCTCAAGATCATAAATCCAGTGTTAAAAGTATTGTAATTGCATTTACCTACATGAAATTACATTAAAAGTTCATAATTTTGAATTACCCTGAAAGTAGGCAATCACATATAGCATGTGCGCTATGAGTGGTTGCCTGCTTCTGGTTTAAAACCATTCTTCTGATACAGTGGACTTAATTTTTGTTGCTATTTGTTGATTGTTATATTTTCCTTGGAAAACTTAAATTTTGAGATTGAATAATCTATCATTGGTAAATCGCTGATAAATCTATAAACAATATGGTAGGCAAACGCACATAGCTACACTATAGTATGTGATTGCCTGCTTCGGAGGCAATTCAAAATCATATATTTACAGTACATACAGTAGTTATTTGCAAATACTACAACGACGTATGCTAGTGTTAACGTTATTCGATCCATTTATAAAGGTCTTATCAATAGTTGTCATATCTTTAATAAGCGATTGTATTTAACCACTGATTGGAGCAGTAGTTCACAGGAATTAATCCAAAGTTATTGTGCTAAGGCGCAATCCAAAAGGCAACTTTGAATTAAACTGGAGAAATAACATCATTTATCTTGCGCTAACAGGATTAATTGAAGATTTATGGGTAGACAAATGCGCCATTGTCTCAGACGCCTCGCAATAGGCGACAATTAAGTTGACAATGCGGCATTCTACGTTGTACAATGAGGCCTTCATTGCCTATATACTGCGTTTACTATGGACCATTAATTTGCAATGAGAATTCAATGCCAAATCCAATGCGGGACTAAGGCAGCCAAGCAGATTTACGTGAAAAGCAATTGCTTTATTGTACAGCGTGCACAATTAGTTACTTTTAGATTTCTAAATTTGTGCGCGTTTATATTGTAATAAATGTAAGCACACACATTTTAGCCTATAAAATAACTTTTTTTCATTAAATCTGTTGAAATGTCTATTTGCACATGTGCTCTCTTCATGGTCTAACATTTCAACCGAATTTTATAAAATCGGATTTCAATAGGATAAAATAGTTACACGTGTACATACCCTTATTATATGATCTATACAATTGTAGCAATGAATATTTCATCAAAGTTAGAATTATGGTAAAAAGTTTCAAACAGGGTTTTAACACGTTGTAACTTTGTTTTACCCAAATTTCAAAGTTCAGTATAAATTTATAACCGTTGATTTACGACCCTATTCCAAAACACGTTGAATACCTTAGGATTTATGAAACGCCCTAGAAAATAGATGCTATAAAACTAAAAACTAGAGCACGAATTACCATAAAATTTACATACAGTGATAGTGAATTTCATCATAATGTTTATGGCGACTGCAACAAAAGAGGTGAGCTTAATACCACGATAAACTCGCTTATGTGCTGATAATCAACTCTGAACTGGATAATTAACGTCGAAGTAATGCCTGCACCATTATATGGCACATAACGGATTCTGTTGAACTATATTTTGTCTTTTTTAGGAAAATTAAAGGAGATACTCAAGAGTTAGTAACAGCAGAAGCAGAGGACATGAATGTGTAAAGTTATTTATTGTTGTTCTCTCATGTGACTTTCATGTGATTAAATTCGGATTTTTTAATTGTTGCTTATATTAAAATGTTTATGCAAGTAAGCATTCGCGCATGAAACTAACACCTGATTTACAATTGGCTTGCATTTCTCATACCCTTGAAAACCAATTTAAACCAACGCAGAAAATCGATAGACCCGATGATTTAAAACAAACTGAAAAAAATTGTTCATCATTTCTAAAAGCTCACATGAATGAAATTGGTCTATAAACCTTGCACTTAATCGTATAACAACATGAATCGGTGTTTGAGCTGCCCTACTTTGCTTTTGTTTTCCCAAATGTATTATTGACTTTTTTAAATAAAATAGAGCTTTCTTGACAGTGTCTGTAGAGCAAAGGAAAGAGAATTAAAAGACGCCATATACAGAATGGATTATTAACACTTGTATGACAAATTGGTTAGTCCTAATGCAGAATAATTAACACAAAATATATTGGAAATGATGGTGACATAATGTCGGAAATAAATGCATTATTAAGAAGTGAATAATGAAAACTAAATGAGGCGTCACTCAAGTAAGATTACATCTATAATTACCATATTGCCAGTTGGGAAACACCTTGAAGTAGGCAATCACATACAACACGTTAGCTATGAGTAGCTGGACTTATACAGCGGACCTAATACCATTTAACTAATTGAAAATTGTTGAAAATATTTATTCAATTTGTTGACTGTTATCTTACTCGTGAAAAAAATTAAAACACGAAGCTGATATATGTGAATTGATCCAAAAAAGCTTTGTTCAGCGCTCCGTGAGTTGAATGAGGTTGAAAAACACTGTTGTATTGGTTTGATGACCATCTTAATCTAATAATAAATTTAATGGCGAACGTTGCAACGCAATATAGCGTTGCCTAAAAGACATTTGGTCCATCCTGTATTCATGCAATTTATACAATGTAATAAATTTTGCTCATGGGTGGGATATTCGAAATGGTGTTTCCTGGAATTTTATAACAGGTCAAAAACTAGGCTTTTAAAAGCGAAAAGTTCAATGTAATAATGGAGCAAATGACGAGAATAGCTCTTTTGAAGCATAAAATATGCGGCCCTGATGAAATTGATGAGTCGTGAAATCGCGTATGTATTAAATTGGTACAAATAAAATTCAGCGAGAATATGTATATATGCTAAAATGAAGACTCAGCATTCAGCGATATATTTACAAAAATGAGCAAAAAACAGCTTCGCAACATTTCCTTATCAAATAAAAGTGATGTTAATAATATTTTCCCATTTTGGTGACTGTTTATTTTTAAATTGAAGTCCAGATCCATTTAGTTTTCATCGTTTGGAAGAAGATAAAACAGTCACCATAACAAGCAATTTAAATTTGGGTGACGTCATCATAAAATCCGATTTGCATAGGCCTATATCAATTCCCAAATTAGATTTAAAGAAGGATTTTTCTTTTACATCAACCTGGAGTTTGGATGAAAATAATCCATTGTTTGTGAAAGCAATCTGTATGCGGGTTTGTTATTAGGAGAAAGGAAAATAACCGCGAGAAATCTGCGCTGAAAAAAAAATCAAGTTTACGTTTCGTAAAGACGAGCACTTGAAAATGTTGAAATTTAGATCATTATAAGATAAAAATTGAACATTTTTCCAATATACAAAGAAATGTTTAATATTTTCAAATATCTGTACTAGCTAACCTAACTCTGAGATGCATGCACCATTAGATTATATTCTTTAATGTTTAAGTTTAAAATTAATAAGTGTAAGTACGATTTGTGTGAAACACATTTTGTTGGTGGGTAAAGTAATATTTTTAAAAAAAAAACTAAGAGTATTTTATCAGATCTAAACATGTTTTGGGTAACTGCACATTTAAGAAAATGTATCCATGCTTGATCAACTTTAATAAAAAATGACGTGAAAATTCGAGAAAAAAATATGTTAGACTTTTGTGAAATGAAATATATAATATTAAGAAATACTGTACAAATTGCTAAAATGTTGTCTCGTTTTCGTTACCGTTATCGTGTTGTTAACGTTGGCAGGCTCAAACTCTCTATTACGCCAGCCAACGTTAACGAAACAATAACGATAAAGAGGAACAGCGTTGGCGGCTGGAATTCCAATGACTACCCTATGCAAAGCATGACATTCCAATGCCATTCCAGCCTCCAGCGCAGTTCTTCGTTATCGTTATAGTTTCGATAACGTTGGCTGGCTCAATCGCTCTATTATTGATGAGATGACGAATAGTTGCATAGAAAAACACTAATGTACAAATGACTCATATATAACCAGAAATAGCATCTATTCTATTTTCTACGTACAAGGACGTCAAATGGACTAAAGTCGTCAGTATTTGATCTATACGATCAAACATATTACATCAAAAACACGAAACAAATTGCTTCCACCTTAGAAAATAGTAAATTGTTGGTTTATAAAAGACTACATTTTTGTGATCAGGAAATACGCTCCCTTGCGCAGCCAAGGAATTAAAACCCCATTGGAGTACAGCTCAGTACGTTTCATCTAAAAGCGTGTCGAAAATATAAAGTGGATTTCGCAGAATGCTTTTCAGTATAAATATCATCGCAAAATAAAATGTGGTACTTGTATCTCTCAAGTTGCTTCAAGTTATATGTTCGTTGGTCTACTTTAGTTCGTCATTTCCAAAAGCAAAACCGTTCAATGAATTATTTTCATTCAATTATCTACATTCAAACTCGAGAATTTTCTGAAACAGCTCAGGAACTTTCTGTCGTGAATAAATAATGATCTTCACTACCTTATTGCACATCGATTGTGCTTCTTAAAGACCCTAAAAAGGCAAATTTTGTCTTGAGCATTTCCAAAAACTTCTTAAAAAAAATTTAAATACTATGCCCTTATTTATTCTTTTTAAGAGGCCTGCAAATAAAGAAACACAAGTTTACAGCCTGTTACTTATGTTTTCTAAAAATGTTACCCACAGAGTGTCTGTCATTCAATATTACCATTAAAAATAATTATCAAGCAGGCAGAATTATGCAAAAAACATAGCCTTAAAAATAAACACCCGTGATTTTAGATGGACCCTAACTGGTAGATTGCTGAATCTCTCCTTCCCCCAATCTTAAAAAACCTTGGATCAAACGAACTTAAAACAAGATATTCAAATGTTTATTGAAGTTTCAATTAAACATGTGATTGACCATATATCAGTCACGATCGTATCTTTGTGTTCTATATGTTCAGTAAACAATGCGGAAAAAGTCAAAATCTTTAGCATGGCTTTGAAATCGCCAAGCCTGGGGAAGCTCAATTACTTTTCGATAATGGCTCGCGTATCATTAAACTTGATTAAACCCTGGCAGATTACATTAAACACCTTCGCAGACGAAATTAAGAATTAAAAGCAAACGAGTGGCAAAATTAGGGGAAAACTGGCTCAAGGCGCCCAATGAATGCTAATGGTGCTTACGAGGCGCCAAGAATAACAACGTTGTAGCCGGGCGCCATAGTGAAAAGCGTAGGAGTGCGAAAACACGAGCAGTGATGTGGGAAAATTGAAGTTGCAAATTTGCGGATCCTTTGGGGAATAGTTGCCATGTTTCAGCATATGGTGAGAGTTTGCCCCCCAAAAATGGCAGCTTTTAGCGAAATTGGAGCTGAGGGAGCTCCAATTTCGTAAACACGGAGAGATTAGGCGACACTTGTTCTCATGTCAAACCTCATGAACTCATGAAGATCTTGGATAGTGTTGGATTTCTATGGATTGGATTCACTAAAGGGTGGTTCCATGAATGAACGTAGATTAACGTGCCCAGAGTACTTGTGGGTGTCAACTTCCTGGCTTCTCCCCCCATGTTCGCTTGCTGGTGTTTGGAGATACTCTGTTTATTCACAAATGGATACAGGAAGTTTGTGAATGGGGCGATGTCTAGTAGCCGTTTGGACACTCATTCAAAATAACTAATTAATATATGAAATATTGGATGCTTTAAAAAAACTAGATCATCAAGAATAGATTATTTGTGCATTGGTGTAAATTATATTAAAGATTTTCATATTGACTGAATAGTGTTAAGGATGATGAATGAAGATTCGGCCCGCACTCATAAAGCTGCATCTCAAGCTTAGCTTAAGCTTGAAATGACACACTCATTGACCCATCACAGTTGCTCAAATCGCATGAGTTTGAGACTGAGCTTCATGTTAAATCCAAGATGTATAGCATAACTGCACAAAACAAATGCTAAGACGAGCTCAAGACAGCCAAATGTGAGATCCAACAAGTGTGGCAGGGTGTCATCTCATGACTTAGCTAAAGCTTGACCTGCAGTACGGGCCTTAGCTGTTTTGAGCACGTCTTGGCAATTTTTCTGTGCAGCTATGGTATGCATTTGGGACTTGAGACGCTGCTCAGTCTCAAGCTCATGCGATTTGAGAAACTGTGATACGGGGGTTGGTCACTTATACAAAATTTTAACCCACTTTCTGTATTCATGATATGCAGTAGGCGAATTTTATTTTTGGAAATCTTAGGGCATGTCCGCACTTGCAACAAACCATTGTAACATAACATGTTACAGAATACCTTGTTAGCTTGGTATGCGACGGAGTTGCATTGCTATAATTTGGTTGCATGTGTGGACGTCTAAATGATGGTCAAACACAATTTTAAAAGGATACCTAATTTGGGAGCCCATTCGAGAAAAGACAGAATGTGCTTAAATCCACATTAAGACCGGATCACCACCTATTTTCGCTGAATGCATAAGTACATGCATTCGCAAACTAATTTGGTAAATTAGCTTTTATAACTTTTCCTCCATTCCTCGATGAAATTCCAAATTAGCCGGATCGTTGTAAGCTTTGAAAGCCTTACAAATGGGGCACCTGTCAACCTCTTGCATAGCAGCCAAAATCAAGCTTAAGCCGGCTTCAAACACTGCTAAAAGATTAAATACATTAACACACGCCAGAAGCGTGATAAAACCTCCTAATATTAATGCACAAGGTTTCATTTTCAAGCGAAATGCCGTTAAAAACACGTTGGGGAAATCTTGCATTTCTAGTGAACGCTTAATATAGCTCCAAATGACAGCACAAACTTGTAATTAAGCGCTTGTGACCATTCAAATAAGACATGTCCTTTAGTGTTCATTTCATCATAGTAGCAAAGCGAATCTGCAGACTGTATATAAAGGAGGGGACCAGTTGTAAATCGTATAACAAGAGCATCCGTTTGTTCGATGCTTCATTTCGTAGTGACGTAAACGCCACCACAATAAAATGATCGTAAAGTAAACACTTGAAAGATCGAAAGATAATCCTGTTTTAACGAAATAGTATGTTCAACATTTTCTTTTCCTTACTAAGATCACTCAATTTCAAAGTTGAAAATAACACAAAAAAACAAAAACATTTAAATTATAATTCATTTTATTTGTTTTATACATTGGGAAAAAAATTGTGCAAATATTTTATTTCTTTAAAACATAAGTACGTTTTAAAGTTTATCCAACAGATTATAAACGCAAGAAACACTGGTACAATTTCACGAAGCCAATATTCACCCCCAAAATCTCAATTGATAATATAGCCATAAAATACTAGATAAAGGGCATCTAGCAATGAATAAAATACACGAAAAGAGCATTACTCACCTAAAAAACGCACCGTTTCGTCATGGGCCAATCAATATGAGCGTGATGCAAGAAGATTGATGATGAAACTTAATCCGAGTTACCAAAGTTTGAATTTTGCGGTATTCAAAAACAGCAATTTTTTCTAGAAATAGCCTAAGAAGTACACGGCGTGGGTTGCTGTCAATGTTTTCGAATCAGCGTTTGCATCCGGGAAACAAATTTGGCAGTGACTGTTTGGTAGATTCAAATTGGAGAGAAATTGCAAAACTAATGTTTTGGTGATGCCAACTTTTAGTCTGCAAAGTGGAATTCTGTCAGTCGGCCAAGTGATACTAATGAGTGATGTAATTGTCTTCCAGTCTGTGGCACAAAGTCTTACAACCTCCTGGATCTGACAGTTGTAGAAGTGGACACTTGTATGCCAATGTCAATGGATTTTAGAGCGGCAGGAGCCCCAAAACCTCAAAGTTCACAGTAAGCGATTTCAAATCGGCGTTTGCATACATGTATCTGGAATTTGATAAAACGAGACTGTTATTAGACTTGAATTCCAGGTGCAGTCATCACTTTCACCATACTTCATCAGCGTTTTGCAGTAGCTCTAGCGAATACGAAGAAGGCATGTCAGGTCTTGACAGTTTGATCAAATCGAACAACCAAATTGGAAAATTACACGATCGAGAAGAAGTTTTTTTTATCCAGAAGCTCAACTTTAGCATAGCTTCTTAGAATTCCCTTTGGCATCCAGACAAACTCACATATCTATTCACGCGTTGCATAACAATGAGCTGGATCTTCGCAAGTCTCTAGCCAGACTTGCAATGCCAAGTGTTAGCACAACGCCACGACTGTGAGCTGCTAACAAGTACTACGGAAGACAGCGCTGCGTGCAATAACAACGCCATGCAACAGCCTCCTCGTCCTCCTCATTGGTTCCGGCGGTTCCATCAGACGCAGCGCATATGCGGCGCTTCGATCGGTATGACGTCAAGGGCCCTTCTCCTCTGGCGCCGCAAAAACCTGTTGATTAATACACAAACGCAGGGTTGGCGCAATGAGGCTGGGGCACGTCTCCCCCCACGATGAGTCGCATCTTCGGATTCCCTCAACAGCATGCAATCCTTTGCGGAAATTCTCGAACAAAAGAAATGTTGGTCTTTTGAAGTTTCCCCACCCGAATCGATAAAAAAAGTAGCGGTGTGGTTGGGATGCGATCCCTGGATAATCGCTCGGCGTTAATGGGCGACGAAGTATCGTTGGGCCAATTAAAATCCTCTAATTAAATTCGGTACTCGAGTTGGAGCTGCCAGTTTCAATAGCAATAAAATGGCACTTGTTGTTGGATTGTGACCTTCAGGCGGCAATTATAGACTGTCTGCCACGGTAATAATGTCTTCGAATGTGATTACGTCTCTATTAAAAGATCTTGAATCCTATGCCAGGAATTAAAAATGTTGCTCGTCAGTTCTTGATTTAAGAAATACGTTTCAAAAATGATCCATAAATTGTCTGTTCCATTCTTGTTTTCCACGTAGAAGAGTGGTTTTTGATAGCAGTAATTTAAAAAAATCTGTCTCGTTTTCAATCTATGAATATAAGTAAATTGGAAAATACTGAAACGATGCACAAGGATCTTCTTTAGTTGCATGCTTATTTATTAAGTGGAACGAATTATCATACTTGAGGACTATACTGGATTCAGAAGATTTGCAGTGTATTCATTTGGTATTTATCCTTGTAGAAGGTATTATGAAATATCATAGAGAACATAATTTTTAGGATGAGGTCTTAATAAGCTGACTATATTTCCATATATGGAGATTAATTTACGAAACGTTTATACGAGTATTTAGCTTTAAAGAAGGACCGAAAGATTGCACTGCTTGGTTAAATTAAATTTCAGTTAGCTTTCCTGTGATGCATTCGTGCTATGATTGTTTGCTTACTTACATATGAGAAACCAAGTCACACTAATTGTACGACGGCTTACAATATTTTCATTGCACTTTTGACATATTTTAAACATTTAATGTTTTAAAATTGCACAACTAATAGGGTTAATGAAATCTTCGTAAATCACTCCCCATCCAACAGCACAAGCGGAATTATTTTAGGTGATACAAATTTAGTTCACCAGGTATTCAACTGTTTTACAGCTTTGTCTAGGCATTTCTTTGACTTAAAAAGTTTCTGGTCTCTGCAAAATGGAAGTTTTATCAGAATATTGTGATGTTGATTTGGATTAACAGTGCAATTTTGCAGGATAATGTATATTAATCGAGCATTGTCATTCCAATGTGTATTCCAATGTATTTTCAATCGATTTCGCATTCTAATAAAGCACTATAGCAAACAATCAAATATCCCAATTATTATTCTCAATAATCTTCTCTGTTCCTCAAAAAATTCATCTTTCTTTCTCGACAAATTTCACATAAATTCTTTTCTAAAATATTCGTAAACTTGATCTCATTTTTTAGTCTCTTGTGGTTGGATAAATGAAGAGGATAAAGTTGAAATGGAAAACTTATATATACACCTTTAAAGAATGTTAAGGCACTCAAGCATTATGTGATACTTGTAATCTCCCCCTTCTAGAAATGCACGAAAAAAAAGTAAGTAAAATGGAAAAATGGGAATCAAATAAAGCATTTGCGAGACGACTCTTTAAGAAAACAGTGTTCGCGGAGTTAAGAATCAGACCTTGAATTCCGCTCTCTTTCACAAATATATATTTCCTGTGTCTAGCACAAGGCAACGTAATGCTTGACAACCAACAGTAACAGTTTTGTTATTACAAAAAGCACTGAAAGAAAAGAAGTTTATATATGATGAATCACTGGTTTACTTATTCACAAACATGTACAAGTGGATGGTAAACGCGATGAGATTGATGTCAAATAGTTCGGAAACGACTTCCATGCAACCAATCATCCTTCTGTGAACTGGATGGTGGGATGCGTCAATATGAAATTTAATCATCTCATAATGCCTAATAAAAAACGTATTAACTTCAATGATGCGGCGAAATGGAAAGGGTGACTACTGCTTTTAGAATGCACCAAAATCGAGTAGTCCAACAAACGACTACAGGCGATTTTGTTGGGGAAAACAATTATGGCAAGAACATTTTGATCGTCAATTAAGCTAATGAGAATTCTGTTAAACCTGTCTTCAGTCGATATTAGTATTACGAAAAACATTTATCGATATTAGTGCTATGGAAGAAATTATCACTCCTTTGACAAAAAACTTCAACTCATGAATAAGGACCTGTTGTTATGAAGCGCACCAATATGCATTAATAAGATATTGATTTACACACGCATAAGCCAACTCGGATCTACGGCACTAAAAGATTTATAAAGTAGGGAAGGAAGCTTCCATTTTATAGAAGCGATGTGCAGAGTAACCTACAAACCTTCACATTAATAAAAAAATGTAACCTTCATAAATTGAAGAGAGAAAAAAATCAAAGGATACAGCTGTGTCTCGAAAGTCGAACATTATTTACAAAATAATTTTTTGAACTTCTCATATAAACATGTGATGTTAGAGAATTTAATGGAGAGATGTAAAATTGAGTGCTTTCACCATAAATTGTACCTGTATGATTTGTGTTTCTACTCATTACTTTTTGGATGCATCACTAAATAATATTATGCCAATGTTTAGAAAGATTGGCATAAACATACAGATAAATATTTGCTCTATTAGTTTTGATATTTATTTACTGAAATAAATATAGTGTATTTTTTTGGAAAAACAAGTCTCCCAATCGCGAATAAGACTCTTTATATGCGTTATTTTTTTTGTCATGTGCAGTGCATACGTGCTGGTGATGTATATGTCAGAGCCCTAAAAGTTCAGACTCGAACGTATATGTGAATCGATGACTAGTTCCATGTGTTCATGACGTGCATGGCAATGAAAGATGTAGCTCGCCATGAAAATCATCAATTGCATAACACTGCTGCAAAAGGGCGAAAAGTTCATCCTGTCGTCCAGGGTTTTACGTTTCCGGCAATGTGTTAATTGATCTTGGCTCGTAAAATCAGTGCAAAAATTAAGCCAACATCACCAGGGTTCGCAAAAACTCTCGTAGGAGCAATTAATCACGAGTAATTGAACAGAGGTGCATAGTACTAATTAATAACTTTGATGAATTAAGCTTGGAAAACAGGGTTTGTGAAATATGTCTGTTGCCACGAAACATGTACAAGGAGAAAAGTATTTTATTGCTAGCAGAAAAACAAGGGAAAGAAAGAAAACTGGCGAAAATCAATGGAAACCTGAATTTCAGATCAAACCTAAATATTTTATCCGTTCAGGGACGCTTGAATTTAGAGGATGACATCAACGCAACCTTAAGCAGATATACGATATTGCTTATAGATGTGCTCAAATGTACATTTGAAGAGTTAGCTAGGTCTTGCAGGCTTGCATTTAAATCTGCATAGCTAACAGATTTAGAACCTATCTGAGAGCGTCTACAAACGTGGGCGAACATTGTATTCCTATAACTTTGTTTACATAGCTATTTAGTTATTTTACCATCACTACAGACTAGCTTAGTTTTATACATACGACCTCATTTGTAATTCTTATTTTTACTTCAAAATGTTTGCTATTTTTATGAAAGGAAAACAATGATTTCATTAAACGACGAATAATATTTTTAAGCTGTTATGCAACAACAGCAAGTACTGTTTACTTTTTGAAAAAAATGCCGCAGGACATTTTTCTGAGAAGAAAGTGTCCTTCCAATTCTGAATCCCAACAGAGACCAGTTTAAAACAGATAATATCTTAGAGCAAGTAATTTGTCACTCGCATGGCTGTCAGCGGCTTGCATAAGCAAGTGTGTTGCTGGTATTTGAAATTTGTTCTGACTTACATTTGCTCAATGGAGGATAAGCTGACCAAGAAACGTACGACGTATGTTGTTGAGAACAAGAATCTATCGAAATTACTTCAGACAGCGGGTCATTGAATCGCCATGTCACGGATAAATCAAAGCCAGAATGTTCTGTAGTTTTTCAACGTCTCAGACACTCTTACCAAAAAAAATTGCACATTTTATCTACTACAGAATCATGGTAGGCAAGGCGAGTGCGCAAGTCAAAAATCATTTGTCTTTTACAGCCCTAACATCTTTTTAAGAAAGTTAGAAATGGATTATGCTGTCAAAGGAGCTATTGGCTACCACTTATCTCAAATTATCTCAATTTATGTTCATATTTACAACGTTGTCAATACAAGATACATTTTTGATAAAAGCTAATTTATCACTCCAGAATTTTTATAAATTGCATGGCTTTATACACTTATCAGGACTAGATCTCCATTCCTGGATTATGAACAGCTGTTAGATTTGCTTGGACAACTCCCAACATTAAACTTTAACAGCATCATCTTTAAAAGCTGCATATTTGGTGGTCAGGTTCAGATAAAACAACTTTACCATTCTTGTTGTCATTAAAGGCTAACCTGACCCAGAATCGTGAGACTCATGACCCAGTTTGAGTTAACTTCCCAATTACACTATCTGCTTTAGACTTATAAAATTCCGTTATAGTGTTTTCAGAGGTCAGTGCGGTATGAAGAAAAATACATTTATTAATAATTCAGAGAGTGAGAAGAATGGTTAATTAAACCGTGATTGTTTGTTCGGATAATTTGCTAGAGGAAATTAAAGATGTCCCTTGAATATCAACCCCAATTTTAAAACCCATATCGATTTTTCTTTGCAAAATACGGATACATGTTTGTTTTGGTAAGACAGACCATATGCATGAAATGAAATTTGTACTTACTTTCAGTTTGAAGCTTCTGGTAATGTTAACGTATTCAAGTCGTGATTAAATCGAACTTTCATACGTTTTAACAGTAGTGCGAGATGCATTGATTTTTACCAACTCACGATTTACCATGATGACATCACTGGCATTAGAAGTTTAGAACCATGACGGTAATTTACCTGTTGAATAGATAATTGGACTCAATTAGTCACATTTAGAGAAGATATTTTCCTCATGATTTCTTTTGTACAATCGTGAATGGCTTTTTGCCAATTTGGCAAAACCGCAGTTTGTAACCATGCCATAATAACCTCAATGCCATTCGAAACAAACGTGATAGATACTAAGTACAATCATCTCCTATGTCTTTATGATTCTGATAAATTGATGAAAATTGTAAGATTCGTTAGCTGGACAGCATTAGTTAATTAACTTATATTTTTTTGATACAACTTAACCAGAGGGTGGATTTATCATGATATCATGCATAAGCAGTTTTTATTTAATTAAATCACCGTCATTCAAATTTTATAAATTGGTGAAATTTTAATCTCTGAAAACCTTTAATTGAAAATTACTCAACTTTTATATGTATATTAAATATAGATAAGAGCAGTGCTTACTGCTCACTAGATCTGTAATGTATACTGGAATGAAAAACTCATATTCATTATGTTAATTTCCAATCTTACTAATCTTATCTACATGTATTAACAATCACTTGAAGTCATTGAAAGAATATATTAAAGATATAGTGACACAAAACCAAGTTTTAATTGCTAGGTAAACAGAAAATATTATCAAGAAAATATGTACAGAGAAAAAGATTTGACTGAAAGATATGTCTGAAATTTCTGTTAGCAATTCCAATTTTATTTTAATATTCTTCAAACATACAAATATAAATTATGTAAAAATGAAAGATAAAATGTGAAATATTGTTTAAATATTTACATAAAGGATATAAACTTTTTATAGTTCTTAAACTGGGGAGAAAAAAATTAATTAGCAAAGATGTATGCATTTTTCTGTTGAAACAAAAGATACTTCCCAACTTTTATCATTTCAGGTAATCTCTCTAAGAAGATGTCAGATCGATCACCTGACTTACAAAGCAAAATTCTTTGATGCCGGAAACGTGCAGTTTATTTTGATGTTTATGATGGGCCAACAAATACGGTATTACAGAGCAGTGACCCGACCATTTTCATTTCAATTACCGCGAACAATTTGGAGTTTTAATTAAATTATACGGTTTACAAACGCCCACAACAATGGCATTTCTAGGACGAGGCGATGGGCAAATTTATAAATTTGTCACTCGCTGAAATGAAAATCTGCGAAGAAATTAAGCTACGAGGGCGGGTAATAATACTCTTTAAATATGCCTGCACATATCCATGAATACATTAGTTGTCTGCTATCCGAAATAGCACTGAAGCAAATACTCTTAAATTTAAAACTACAGATTGGAGAACGCCATTGAAACAACTATGACGTTATGTCTGAAATAAAGTTAGTTGATCCTTTCAACCTTCATAACACTCGACAAATCCCACAGTAATATCGTCATGTCGTGCTTCTCTAATATGGACAAACCTGAGCGTAATGAGAAATTTGGATCATGACAGTATCAGAACTGATGGTGATTACAACTGCTTCATTCGTGGACATTTTATAAAAGTGAAAATGACATACGAGATTTTGATCGAGAGCTTACGGTTTGATGATAAAAAGGCACTTTATTTGACATAGGGCAATTAGTTAATATTTTCCAAAGCAACAACCTGACTTCCAAAGCAACGGTTAAAAAACATCTTAACATTTCACCGCATGAAGCATAGCATCCGTGATGAATCACAGGACTCTCTAGGGATATTAATTCAGTTACCATAGTGACAATAAATTATTTTAAACTTGTCCATCTACTCTGGCTAGTGTAATAGACATGACTTGCAACTAGAACCTTATCCTACTAACGATCAACAATTAAAAATTCTGGTTTGGCATTGAATAACATTTCATAACTTCACTATCATCTAATTCCATGAATTAAATAACAACTTACCTTATGCAGAAATATCGACCAAACTTCTAATTATTCATTTTTTTAATGTAGAAGATATAATTTACGAAAATAAGCAACTAAGTTAGCAGATTTCACGAAAATGCAATCTCTACGGCATTCAACGTCTTATCTAACGCATTATTTAGAACTGTGCGTCTTATCCATATAATTAGATATACAAATGACTCGTTTCACTAACCTTTTAAATTTTTGATGAGCATTAAATATGCTATTTAATGCAGATTAGTTCTCGGAGAATTTCACCAAGCTTGGATGCCAAAAATAAATTTGCATAAAAGTGAAATGATGAAAACATATGAAATCATAATTTAGGAGGAAAAAAAGAAGCATATGGTACAAATTTCTATTCTGAACGCTTATATATATATCCTTGGTTTTGTTCATTTACATAATATAGTTTCTGTATCGAATGTTATTGAGACATTCTGCATTATTAAATACCCAAAGAATTATGCCCATTTAAATACCTACATTTCTAATTGTCATTTCTAAAAGTTTTCGAAAGGTTGTCACTCTAATTGTATGTTTAATTTTCACCATTTTTGAAATTCTAATTTCCATATTAGTTATTTAAGACTTAATTTTTACCTCCTTGATGAACAATATTTGTATAAATTATAGCTAACAATTCCAAATTATGTAAACAATAGAAACAGTATTTACTTCCTGCATTATTTTTTAAAATGCAATTCTACATCTCCGCTGAGAATGTTCAAGATGCTGCGAATGCATAATCTACATTTAGTGATATCAAAGGTAGAATATTTTTAAGAACAGTTAATGAAAATACGTCAATTATGGTCAAATTTTCCAGCTGTAAAATCACCTGACACCAGAACCAGCATAATTGGCTCATGCTTTAAATTTTTTTAATCTTGGTCTTCTTAGGGAGAGAATTAATGATGCTTGTGCTGTGGTCGATTCTAATATGCTGAGGAGACTACAAGTAAAGATGATATACTCATACATGTACCTGCTGATGAAATTCAGATTGGATTAACAAATGCGGCGCAAATTCGATTAGTCCAAGGCTTGTCAGAAACCTTGAAAATGTAATCAATTTAAAAACTTTGATAAATGAATTCATTTATCAAAGTTTCACACATGTACTTAATAAATCAAAATTAAAATAACGACTACGTTTTACATAGCACACCTACAATAAGGGGAAATTTAACATAAAACAGAAATATAAACAATAACACATGATGTACTGTAAATGTAGCTTTACTTCTCAGTAGGCATTATATGAATATCAGCCTGTTCAACCCATCAAAGATGATATACTATAGCTGTAGGTCACTTATGACATAGAAAAAACAAGCATATATTAGTTTATGTAGAGGTATGAATTTCAAAATTAAGTTTTATTTGTCAAAGTTGCTGTCTCTTCACACATCTTACAGCAGCCATTATTTAATGACAGTCTCTTTATTTCGGTATATGGATAGTAGTGCCTAGAAATGGCGACGACAGCGTTTGCATAACTCAACTAGGCGAGACACTTTGGCAGACTCAATATTTACAATGAAAATGAGGAAGTTTATGCGTGACCACATGTCGTCGTCCTTTTGGAATATTCGCAAACAAAAGTGGCACGCACTAAAAATGGCATCTAATATAGGTAGAATTGCATTCAGACTGGTGAATATTGTATATTAAATTGGAGAAAGCGAGTCCACCAAAGGCGCAGAGCAATTTTCTCGTTTTTGCGAGAGAAGTTTTTGTGATGTCTGACAGAGTGAACACAGCATTTAGCAATGATACTTCAGGGAGTTCCCTCACCGCCATTAGAGGGCCTTCCTGCGACAATTCAATATCAGCATTATGGCGTTATTCGCATTATCTAAACATTGCAATATGGATTCAGGAGCAGCCTCTTGAATTATAAACGACCCAATGCTGCTGTTAGTGGGAAGCTAGGGTAATGGGAGTCGTAGAACAGGATTAGGTTCAGACAAAAGCCAATTACAACCCTCGTAAAGACGAAGCTTTTAAAAGTGCTTCGAATTGGTAGTGTGGGACTTACCAAATTATATGCCACATTTTAATCAGCAGGCGGCCAAACTCGTCAGTTAAGTGTGCAAAATGCAGAATGGAAATGCGTTGGGTGGAATAGAAAAGTGTGCATAACAACTCCCAATTACTGTAGCATACATTCGAGGTCGCACGAATAAAATTTATACATTAAAGCACTTTTTGCCATAAGTACCGCATGCGAAGGATGTTGTAAATGCAAGAAGTAAGTGCTTAGAGGAATTACAACATTTGCATTGGTGTCATATTACATTCCGCCATCCTCATGTTTTTAGTTATTCTGTGGATTTTAGCTACAATGTGGCTACCACTGTTGCTTGTGATGTTGAACGGAAACACTAGCGAAGTGAAGAAAACATAAAATAAGCTTTATTTATTACATCTTAATTAAGTTGTCACCAGAAAAGAGAATGTTCTTGAAAAATCAGCAACAAAATGTAGAATGCTGACTTGAATTATTATGACAAAGTTAAATAAGGGTCTAACCCTGCTAGTCTTTGGTGGCAAATATTCAAATGTTTTCGTGATAGTTCAATTTTTTAACTGAGAATAATACGTTTGCTTCCAAGAATCCATTTCAACTGCAGTCAATATTTCTGTAGAAAAATATGGCTTGCAAAGATGGCCGACTAACATCCTGAAAACATTTTCCCTGGCACCATATGGCAGATTATGTCATGTGCATACTAACAATACCCAGTCTAGTGTAATTACTGTTGTAAAATACCCGTATCAACATAAATATTTAAGCAATTAGCCTTAATCTGGATCAGCACCCCCTCGTGGCGTATGGGCAACGTCAATGAGACAGCCAGAAGAGAGGCCATGATGAAAATGTAATTTTAAAAGCCGTTCAACATGGAAATAGTCTCACGAGTTTTTCAGTTAATGGGCTTGAAGATTGTAGTAAAAGGATATAGTCATGTTCAAAATGAAATATTAAAAACTCGTACATCACCAGGGGGTGCTGAACCTGAATACAACTATTTGAGCCATTTAAAAGTAGTTTCCATAGCAACTCTGGATTGCAGACGATAAAAGTGTACAAAATTTTGGAATACAGCTTTTGAATGGACAATCTATTAATTTGATTGTGCAAAAGTGACTCGCATTGGTTGTCCATTATATCCGCCATTCCACCCTTGACATTTCCATTTTCCAGTTAGAATAAACATTCTCTATAAGTGCATTTAAATCTACAATTCGTAAAACTATCCAATATTTAACCGAATTACGTCCTTTCTTTCGTATGTCCTTTCCTCCTGCTGCTTTTAAAATTCCCCAATGTAACATTGACCTAAAATACAGGTGTAGGTAAAAACATATAGTATTCTTGGATTTCGATAAAAGTAATTTCAGCATCATCATCCACACATTTGTAATAAGCAAAAAAAGAGTTATAATAGAAGATTTAAGAAATCGATGTCTGGCTGTGTATTGTTATTAATCGAAAGTAATCTTTTTCCAGAAAACAGTCGTAAAATTTGTAGTTTATAGGGAAGAAATTTCTTTACTGCAATGGTGGCTAGACTGCAACTGAACCTTGACTCTATCAAATTTACAATGTTGGTTGACATATGTGATGTTAGCTTTTAGTAGTAGATGACAACGATAAAATATTTGTAGCGAGTTATAATATATATATAAATATGTGCATTTGTGTATAACTGCAGATAAATATTTAAATTGTAGAAATTTGTTAATAATGTTCAAACGTAGTTCAAAGTTGAAATTTTGTGAAGCGGGTGGCTAGGACATCTTGTACTGAGTTCAAGAATCATCATAGGTGTAATTGGACTATCACATGATGCAACATCTTTTGCATTTAATTGCTCGTGCGTTTTAAAATGAAATATTTCTACATCAAGTCTATAATAAGTATGTGAAAATACATTGCAGACAAGCATAATTTCTAAACCATTCAAATCCAAATAAAATTTCAAAAAACAACAGAGTCGGAATTATATCGCTGGAATAATTTTCATTTGGATTTATTTTTCGGTTATTTTCATGTTTCAATTTTTCCACAACATATAAAACAGATACTGGTTCATCTAATATCCCAACCCATATTTTAAAGCCATTAAAAATATATAGATATTTATGGGTATTAACTCTACATTTAATACTTTTTCTCCACCTGATGCTCGACAGAATAATCGATTTTATTGGCAAAAGTTGCAGTGTTAACATGGAAATTCGCATAATAGCCCCACCCATGTTTTGGAGGGTAAAATTGGTAAAAAATCTAAGGCCAATACACGAGGAGTAAATACTGTATATTGTACCATATATACTGCTTTCTAAATTAAATCATGGATAGAATAGGGTTTAATGTGCGATTAAAATTAGCGTAATGAGAATGTGTTTTTATAAGCGTTATGTTTCAGTAAAATGCCCAGGTTCTCACTATTCACTAGCATAAAATATGTATTCTTGATTTTCAAACTACGAAAAGCTATGGTCAAGCTTGACCACCACTCTTCTCCTTTTAACCCCTCCTCCTAATCCTTCGAATTCTCTCGAATCTGTAATATCTCCTCCGTCCACCTCTCGCAGCTTGAATCTCTATCTGTCTGGGGATTCTCCTCACTGGTTCCTGTGCACAATCTTCATCGCCAGAATTATTTGAATTGTCCGCTGGTCTGGCTTGACCAGCGGGCGGTGGAGGTTGACCAATGGGCTGGCGACATCTCCGGTTAACTGGAGCTGCTCGGATTTGTCTCAGCAGCCCAGACATGGCTTCATCGTCATCGGCAATGACCTGTTTCAAAAAATTGAAAACATGAAAATCATATTGTGAAATGCTTTAAAATCACATGAGGCTAATCAAGGATTTAATTAATCCCGAGTTTTGTGCAATCTGTCATCGTTGCCCTAATTTTAGTCCACTCTTAAACCCACATGCTATTGTGTACGTTTTGACAGGTTACAAGTTGCATAACCTGGATCTATGGCCCAATTTGAGCAATTTTTATGAATAAATAAGCTACAGAGTCAGCCGAGTGCAAAGTGAAGTATCATTGACAGAAGTTGCTCAATTTTAAAACGTACACTAATTAGCAAAGTTTAATTATGCTTGTTACTCAACAGAAATCTCGACCACATCAAATGATACATGATTGCTGTAATTAAATATATTAGTGAAACTTGTATTCCCCCAAGTTAATAAGTAAATAATTATTTATTTATGAACTGGATGAGTCGGTTTACTTGGGGGAACAAAAGTTTCACTAAAATGTTTAATTACCGAACCATGAATCATTTAATTAAGAAAAAGAACACGAAATGAAAATGAGGTTTGAATTATTATTTTTTTTTCTCATATCTACCGATATTTTAAATGAACAAAAAAAAACGTTTAGATTTATTAAAACGAGAATAACTTTCTAATATTGTCTCAGTGCAGTTAGTTATCTCCTTTAAAAACAATGGTCGACATTTTTCCTGACAACAATATTAATATAAACATGCAACATCGAATATAAAAAGTCAACCAATATTATGATCATGAATATCTTATACATGAAGTAAATATGTTATGTTCCTATCACAGTAAACCAAAGGAAAATGTACACTCAGCTCCAATGGAGATTTAAAACCTGTTACAATAAATATCTTGGGGTGTTTCCATGACGTGATGTGGTTCTGTTGGAAACCTAAATAACACGTTTGGTGACAAACGTGATGTATAAATTTTACACGCAGAATCAAAATACCTTAATATGCAACTAAGTTTGAGACAGGCTGTATTGCCACTTTGAAAAACATGACCAGAATGGAATTACTATAGGATCACTAAACATTGAAACAATTCAAATCAGGGTTTAAATTGGCATTGCACTTTAAAAGTTTACAGAAATCTTGATATTTCTTAATATATAACGTAGATGTATTCTATGTTGTTGTTGTTGTAAAATCTATGTTTAAACTTACCGTGTTTCCAAAATCGAATTGTAGAAGCAGTATCATGAATAAAAGAAACGCAGTTGGCCTGAAACTAGGCTTCATGTTGAATATTTTTTTTCTTGATTGCCGAATTAATTTACGAATATCTTGCGCACAAAACAGGACAACATAAGGCTCTGGCAAACAACTTGGATATGACGGATATCCTTCTTTGCCCCCCAAAGAAAAAAGATATAATCTATGGCGGCCCCATGTGACTTATTTCAACACTGGTTCGTTGCCAAATTAAAAGAAACACGTTTTTTGCAACCTGCTATAAAGCTTTGGCTACCTGCTATGTTGGTTTTAACTGAGAGAATATTGTGAAACTTTTAGTTTGAGGCGTACCATTGGATGAAAGACATACAGGGTGATACGAATAAAAGGAAAATACAGGTTTGCGTGCTTTCCAAGCTTTCCAAAAGCTTAATGGTACTTAATAAGTTTTAGACCACGCTATTTATGAGAAATTTGTTCACTAAAAAAAATCGAACAAGTCGATAAAATAATAATTATACAAATCATCGAGAGGGATAGAAACTTGTCTTTCTAATTAAGATTGAAATGCATAGTAAGTTGGTCATTCTTTTACATAAAGATGGTGGACCTGATTCACACTGGCCTTATCTTATATGAAAATGATAAAAATATTCTCCCTGCACCCTCTATAATAAAAAAAAACTATTGTCATACTGAGCTTCCTCATTAAAATTCAGAGCACGAACTGCTGCATTATATCACTTATTTACTGTAACTGTAAGATATAATATTGTTATTTATGTATTCACGAGGGTATTAAATGTGGTCTTATCACGATACAAAAATTCAAAATTTAAATCTTCGAGATAAAAGTGTTTTTGCAACCGTAATATTAGAGGTGATGTGTACTACAGAACACGTACTAGATATTACAGTATGACTTCAACATACCTGTCAGCTATTAAAACCCCTTAATGACTTTGGTTCCCAATGTACATCATATTTAATTTCTTATAGGAGGAGACGTGAAACCAAATATAGTTAATGTTCAGTCAGAAATCTTCATACTCGAAAATTATTAATACCCGAGTTCAATTAAACCCAATAAAACTTTATTATTTCATTAACAGATTATTTCTGATATCAATAACGACTCACAGGGCGTGTCATAAGAGGATATAAGTCAGACAACATGTCATAAATATAATTAACTGAGGGAGTTACGCAACACTGCAACATTACATTTTTTATATCACAAACTTTGATACAAGAGGGAAAAAGTTATCTAAGAATAACAAAATCAGATATCACTCACCGTAAAAGGAAATAACTGAGAAGATTGTGCAATGGGATGCCACGGGATGATATTTCTTTAACCAGTTATGATGTTATCAGATGCATCTAATAATAATAAAAGATGAACGAAAATATCCTCAAGGCAGATACACGATCGCGGTTTCTAGATATATTGAATAATAATATCGAAATAAAATACGAGAGACGATATTTAATAGCTCAACATAGATCATCAGTATAACAGCATCACGTGATAAAAATCAAAAAAAATATTACTACTACCCTATTGTGGATTTCAAAACAACGCCATCGCTATGATCATGGGATTATCCCTCTACAAATGAAGTTCAAGAGCTGGTCGGTTGTTGCACGAGAACTCGTTAACATTTTTTAACCATTAAAATTAGTTTAAATGAGTAATGGCCGTCGTCATCGCTTATTAAAATCTGGTTTGATCTTCGAAAAAGTTGACGAAAATCATATTGATTAAATTCGAATTAACCTATTTGTTGCTATACTTGTAATATGGAGTTAAAATATGAACTAAAGTCATGTTTTAGCCAAGAAACACAGTTTTGAGCTTTTCACAGTATTCACAGTATTGTTAATTATACAAATTGGTTCATGGTTTCGTTAATTTTTTTTCTACACATCTAAGACGATAACAAAATTAAATAGAAATTTATATGAAAACATTAGAAGTTGCTGATGAAAACTAGTATTTATAACAATGCACATGTGTGAGAAATTACCTATAAAATAAGTCAAAACTTGTAAAAAATGGTATCACCCGTTTCTACGTGATATTTTTGTTTTTACGTGGGTTACTTATTGAGCAAAGAAGATTTCCTAAAATAATATTGTATTTATTTCTTAAAATGAAACTGTTCTTTATAAACTCTAAGGCCATCTAGGGATTTTGAAAAAACTAAACATGTTATCCACATAAGTATATACAGTATAACAGCTCTAAAAAGACTAAATTATTTGATTAATATTAAAAACCAATATTTATTGAGTTTAATACATTTTAAAGAATTCTTAACTGATCCACTCGTGTAGCACAAACGCCGATTCTCATCATGTAGCAACATTCTAGAGTTTGTACAGGTATGATTATTTTAGAGGAACATGGCCAAAGACAATTTTAACTACTTTCGTTATTTATTCTGTTTATGGTATTAAATCTCAATCTCGTTCTGTCCAAACATGCCTGAAATTGCACGTATTTTGGCTAACTAAGATTTTCCAACAAGCCAAAGATCCCGCCCCAAACCCAACCTTTCCCCAACAGCAGCTTCCCACCTTTCATGGTTAGTCATCGTATGAATTATCAAATTAAGTTCCGGAATCTGCCCAAAAATTCAACTTAAAAAAACTCATTGAATTATTGGAGGAATCCGTGAAGGTGTTAATATTTAAATATTGACTTCACTCTAGCTTCCCATTTGAGATTGCAGGAATTTTAGGCCGGCACTTCATACTCAGTTTAGTTCAATAGACGATTAACTTTATTTAGCTAAAAAGTGGTAACTTCATGAGTTTTCTAAAGATTAAAATAAACAAAGTATGGTGCACCGGGCCATTATTCTTGCAATGCCAACAAATATACCCCTTCGCAAAAGACGCAACGCCATCTATGGCGAGAAGTCTAGTGCATCAATATTAATTAATTCATATAACTTACTCAAAAACATCCGGTTTCCTATCAAATTTCCCAAGAAAATGTACATTCGCGAAACACACATCCAAATTGCGCGTATCACGTGACCAGTATTTTACAAATAAACATAAAACAAATAAAATGAATGGTTACTTAGTTGATGAAAGAGTTCTGAGAACAAATAAAATCATTTTCAATTTCCCAATAAGTGTCTACTACTTATTAAATGTAAATATGCCACAAAGTCGTCGTGAAATTTAATGGTATTGAACGATTCATCATTAAACTCTTGAGGATTAGTTGCACCAAACTCAGATCAAATTATATGGCAAATGAAATAGAATCAACTACAACACACGATTAGCATAAACTGAGTTTGATGCGGTATAAAAATCTATCCATTATTCTTTTAAAAATATTGGAATAGCCAGTCCGGTATGGTAGTTATAGTTCTTCGGAATTCATCAAAGCGATTGCAGGGTAGAACGTGACAGACAAGACAAAGACCAGAGCATCGTTCATCAACATGGTATAAATTCATAAAAAATAGGCTGTACATTATTTTCACTCGAGTGCTTGACAAAAATCACAAACGAAGGCTTAAAATGCGCCTGCGGTTAGTCCAGATCTATTACTTTGATCTGTTTCAATTCATAGTTTACCGGTATCATAGTTAGTAAAACTAGTTCCAAATTGCTTGGATTGCCAATAAAAAGCAGTTTCCATTCAATAAAACAATAACATATGAGTAGATGGCAGTGCTCATTGGCAGCAAAATAGCTTTTGACTTATACAGACTTCCTGGAAGTGATTTCATAGCACAATTTGCATTTCATACGTTTTTCTGCTCGTGATGTGGACACGGAGTGACGCAAAACAAACACGAAACAAGACAAATGAAAACAAAACAACTTTCACAATCAAAAACAAAAACAATCACGAGTCACAATTCCTTCCAGCTGGCTATATTTGCAATTACCGCGCACGTGAACAGCCAAATTCAGTGTTCATTTGAGCATTTTCATTAAAATACACGTTTGCTCGATACGTGCATATACACGACTACATTAAAAAGTGCTAGTTTACAACCCGACATTCATCAACTCTTCAAATTTTCATGGCTAAATTCGTGTTAGAAGCAATTAACCACACCGCATTTTTTTTTTGTTCTTTTCTAACTGTCGAAAATCAGATGTAATTGGGTACAGAAAGTGACCAAAATGCCGATAAACGTTTTTATAATAAAATGCTTAATTGTCGACAGACTTATTCAAAAAAGCAAAGAATTTTACTCTTTCAATTTTACTGCCATGGTTTCAATGCACAAATTATACCCTGTTGGAATAGGTCAGTAAAACTTTGACATGCAAGTTGATTCTTGATTTGAAAGGTCCACAATTGTGTGTTGTTGAAAAGATTCTGGCATTTTATATAAGCTTGCTTCTGGAAACAATCCATGATTAATTCGAAAAAATATTTTCTCACTTGTTAGCATTTAACAAAATATAAAAATGTTAAAAGCTTTAAGAGTTTAATCCTTCATCCATGACTTTTAGCAATTTTCTGAATTTTTCAAACTGCTCAACGTTTTAGGCCGAGCACACCTGCCGCACCCAAACACCAGCCACCGGCTTTCGAATAGCCAGGGAGCGCCCCCTAGCGCCGAGGTCCATCCCTATAAGGCACAAGATGAAACAAAAAACAAGATGTTTGGCAAATTGGCGAATCACCGCATGTAGTCCGATATGGCCGTCTCGGGTAGTGAATAGTTCTCGTCCGCTACCTGCTCGGACATCCTCATGAGGGGAGAGTTGACCAGGATCTCGGTGGAGGACCTTTCCAGCAGGCGGTGGCTCCGTGTGGTGGACGGCGAGTATGAAGAGGATGCAGTAGGTGCCCCATGATGGCCACCGCCGTAGTACTCGTAGGACGACCGCTCCTGATAGTTGCTTCGCTCGATGGTCTGCGGCACCTCTACCGTCTCAGAAGACGACCTAAGTAGGGAGCGCCGGTCACGGCCTTCGAAGACCCTGGGTACATCCTCAACTATCTCTGTAGTGGACCGCTCTGCGATTGACCGTGCTGCAGGCCTCCTGTCCAGGTAGCCCAGGTCGTCGCTCCACAGAGCTCCCAGACGGTCGTCCCTGTCCTCCACGCCCTCAAATTGGCCATCGTCCTGATCTTCGGACTGCAGGTCATAGTCGGAGGAACGGGACGTGCGGCGGGAACGGGTGGTTGGGGTCATGCCGCCCAGATCGAAGTCCTCGTACTCGTAGACTGGCGGCAGTGAACTGCGTCGGCTGCGGTTGTCCAGCTGATCGCTCTTCTTGCGGTACCGTCTTGGCGCATACAGACCACTGTTGGTGTTGTTGGTGCTGGATGCCACGGATGTGCCTGGTTCGCTGATAGTGGACGAGGCGTCACTGGGCGCCCGCTCCGGCTCTGGGGGCCCAGCCAGCGTGCGGATAATGACGTCCCACTTTTGGGGCTCGAAAAGCTTCTCGTAGCGCTGGTCCTTACGGATCACCTCGAACTGCTCTGTGGTTTGCGCCTCCTGCAGCATGGTGCGCAGGGTGGTGTCTGTGGTGATGATGCGCTTCCAGCGCTCACGATCATTGTCCGACAGGTCGTCTATGCTCTCGTCATCATACTCTGTGCCAGCTTCCGAAGGTGCCTGTAGTGGAAATAAGACGGATTTAGGGATTTTTTTCATTGGTATTTATCTAATTTTATAAACTATGTCGACATTTGTTGGTTACTGAAATATTAGGTTATTTTATCCAATGTATTTCTATAAATTCGCTTTAAATTTTCATTATGGTTAATTCTGCATAATTCTAATCAGTTTCCTAGATTCTATTAACCAGAATCCACTCTATCTGATTAAAAAACAATTCCAAATACATTTATGTTTAATCTCAGTTTCTCACACTTTGCACTATTACCTTTGGCTGCAGCACCCGGATGAGAACATCCCAGTTTGTGGGCGGTGGTGGCGGTGGCGCCTGTGGAGGCTCATACATGCTCTGCGGCCGCTCGGACACGTAAGACAGTTGCTCCCACTGATCTGTTTCCGAGTCAGTGGTGACGGTAGGGGCGTGGGGCTCGTTTGCTGGAGGGTACGTGCGGATCATAACGTCCCACTTGGGAGGTGGCGGAGCCTCCTTGACGTGAGTGTGGGTGGTGGTGCGGCTATGTCTGGTAACATCCTCATGCGAGTGCAGCTCTGTGACGGTAGTCAGGTAGAGGTCATCCAGGGTGTGGCGGGTGGTGTGGGGAGCCCTGTAAACGGCAGGGGGCTCAGCGATTTCCGAGGGTGCCGAGCTGGGACCAGGTTCCACATGGTCGTAGCGGGGAGCATGCTGTGGGGGCTCGTGCTCCCGCCTGGAGATCTCCTCCAGGTACTCGGACATCGAGCGCGCCTCAGACATAGTGGCCGTGTGCACACGCGGGATCCACGTGGGTGGCGGCTCTTCAAACTCGGACATGGACCGGTGCTCGTTATCCGGGATGCTGGGATGGGCTGGGCCGAAGCGCATTCGGGTCATTTCCTCCAGCTCGTCTGTTGTAAGCGTCAACTCAGTGTGGCTAATCACGCTGTCTTGCTGCTTCTTGCGGATCTTAGCATACACTGGCGGCAATTGCTGGTGCTGCAGAAGGCGTCGTGCCGACAGAACGGAACGATCCTGTTCCTCAGTGCGAAGCAGGTAATCATCTTGCTCGTAGATGGTTGTCAGCGAGCGGGGCTGGGGCGGCGGTGTAGGCGTCGCCTCCAACCGCTGAATGGCATCCTCTCGAATATAAGCGCGATTGTCATACCTGCAATGTAACCATAGAATTTGTCAGCCTATTACTACTAATAGAACATTTCAATTTCAACATAACGATATTTCCAAGATGTTAGACAATAACCTTCTACGAGCTACTGGAACTTACCTGTAATCTTCCATAAGAGTCGAGGATTTGCTGATGACCGTTGTGTCTACCTCCTCGACGTCACTATGCATGGACGATGGCGATTCGCTTGGGTAGTCTGAAGCGATAGTATCGCTGTGGTCACCTTGGGTTAGCAGAGCTGCCTCAGAACCGGAAGTGGAGTGAGCTGTGGCCCTGGGAATGCGGAAGCCATCGAAGGCAGTGAGGGTGCCCATGGTGGAACCACTCAACTTGGTGATTTCGGAGGCCGGGGCTGAAGAGATGGCACGGCGCTTGCGAACTATCTTAATGTTGCGACGTTTCAGGCAATAGTAGGCCAAGCCCACGCCAAGTAGTAGTAGTGCCAGGAACAAGAGGAAGCATATGATGACATAAATCTCAGCTTCTGTTAGTCTCTTTGGTTTGGCAACTATCCCTGGTGGTTCAATAGGCAATGGTCTGAAAATAACACAAAGGTTCCAAATAATTACAAAACGAAATTCTTTCCCAAAGCGTTATTTTTCTGCTCAATTGTTTACTGATAGCTGACAAACGCTGTTCTATAGATATTTATAATGTGCAGAAGAAATTTTGAACCTTAAGAGATTTTAAATACAAATGTACCATGTACTATGGTGATGCATTCGTGCTTTCACAAGCTGTGATGGTCCGAAATAACACAGTGTCAACATTAAAAAGTGAAGTTTGGACGTATAATTAAAACTACCTTATTACCCTCGCCTTTATGTTGCCAATTAATATGGCACTGCATGGAGTTGGGTTTTCAAGGGCATAATTTGTGTAGCTCTTTGTCAATTGAATGACTTTTAATGAATTATAATTATAATTACATAAGCCCACTTTTGTATGCATCATAGTAATCTTTTACAAGAATTAATGTACCATATGTAATATTTTCCGAACATGGGATTCGCAAATCATTGCCACATCCGCATAATCCTCGCTTATTAATTATGGCTATATGACATCCACTATCACGTTGGAGTTCATAAATATTCATTATGCATCCAAGGGCGAAAAAGGATCCACTATTTGTTATTTCAGGATGCCTTTCATTTTGCAATTAGGAAAACTTTTAAATAGCGTAAAAAGCGTTATTAATGGTACAATTTATGTGGGAAAAACCACACTAAGAGATATGGTTATGGTTTTTAATGTTTTTCTTTAATGCTGGAGTTTTTAATTTTTAATTGTATGATTCTCCAAATTGGACTTACGGCAGTGGTGTTAGCGGTGGGACGATTGGGGGTACGGGAGGGTCATATCGACAGATGATCGTTTTGACCTCATCTTCGTCCACAATTAGACCCTTCCTGAAGCGTACCACGATGTCATTCACGAAGGTCCTCTTTGGCTCCTATTATAAGAAATATTCCATTTGTTCATGTCTGTCTGCATTTGATGAATAAGTGGATTCTTGACCTATTTCACTTACCTCTCTAGTACCACATCCTTGGAGGGGCAGACTTATGGTATACACTTTTCCTCCGTTTCCTTCAACCATGCAAGGACTCAGTGGATCTCTATTGGCGTAGATGATACCAAAGAAAGAGTCCTTGAAGTCCACAGTGACCACCATGTCTCCAGATCCGCAGGATAAAAAGGCTGCAAATGTTAAAAATTGTTTTAACATGTTGGCTAGCTCGTCCACTAAAGCTTTGCATGTGCCATATGGAGAGGGGGTCCTAGAAGCCCATTTAGACATTGTAATTTTGAGACCCCCTTAATATTATTTCCCTCGCTCTTATCCACTCCCCTCCTAATTATTGATAAGTGGAGCACCCTATATGACAGCCTTTTTGCCCATAAGTGCCTACTGTCCCTACTTTGCCTATTGTGCCTTCTTAACTTGTGTTTTTTACCCCAAATTGTTGACACAAAGTTTCTAAAATGTTGACCTGAAAATATGTTTGCATAATGACGCGGGATGCCCCTGTTTTATCCAATTTTCAATAGTTACTGCAAAGTTTTACTAATGGGTCAACAAGCAGCTTTTCACAAGTGCTAACACTTACCAGTTGCATTGTATTACAACTTACACTGATGTTTAACATTTAAACCCCGTTTTACAATTGCTGGTATTTTTCCCGTATGCTGACCCCAAATTACTCTTTCATTTAAAAATAAAAAACACGTGGTGTACCGGAAGACATAATACAAAGATATCCAATGTCATCATTTACTCAAATCCCCTCATAAAGGCGTTCTACTAAAAAAAAAAACAGTCATATTGTGCTCCAAACAAATCTAGGCAAATCAAATTCATATTTCCTCAGTGTAGGGATGTTAAAATGTTATTTTTATGTAAATTTTGACATACACCAAAACAAAATAACCAGGTTATAAATTGCAAGACACCTTACTGTGTATAAGTTTCCTTATCGGCGACCCACAAAACAAATTCAATACAAGATTTTTGGAAATATAGAATAATTTTTAAAGAATACTTCTATGGAGAAGGGCTAGAAATCCATAATCACAATCTAACTAAACCAAAAAAAGCTTACCCAGCAAAAGTACAAACCTTTGGTTTTATTGGTGGTAATGGCTGATTTGATTTCTCCATAGTTGGCTATATCGACGGTCGTTTCCTCCCTCAACTTGTCCGATTTTTGGCACTGTCCATCCTTGATCACAGCTAGTGACAGCACAAGCGCGAAGAGGAAGAAAAAGATGCCAGTCGACTCCATTGCCTGAAAAACCAATGAAAGAACTCATGGAAGTTTATGAAAAGAACTTTTTTCCACAAAATATGTATATATATGATATTAAAATTAATGATAAATGCAGTAATTGGTTTCTGTGATGGCTTCCCCCTAGCTGCCATCCAACGTCTACAGACAGTGTTTGATGGGAATTTCTTGTATTTTACATTCTATTTGGAACCAGTGTCACAATGGAAAGGCAGGAATGCGATGAGATTTATGACACCTCCGTCAAAAAAGAGCCTCGTGTCATAAGTCATCTTTTTAAAAAATGAACATTTCGGCAAGGTCAAGAGCATTGTGTGGCGATAGACTGGACGGCGTGGATGGCCCGGGGTTAAGACGTGACAAAGTAGCAGGAGGACTTTCAATATTTTTCGTGTTGCTTAGAAACTTTATGAATTTAAAAATTCCTCAACAAGAAATATTAATTTTTGGATTCCATAGAAATTTCGTTCCCCTATTCTAGTTCCAGACAATGGCACTGACCATTTAAGATCACAAAACAATTATCTCCATTTGTATAAAACATAACCATATTTTATGAAGTTTAAAAACAAAATTCTAGCAACAAAATTAAATTCAATGTTTAGAATATGAAAAGTATATGTCCAAAATACTAAATGCATATTTTAAAAATCATTTGCCAGATTTCAATTCTATGATGGTCTTCATTAATTAAGTTTAGTAACCGGAATTTGTTGCAACCTGTCAGTCCATGGCAACATAAACGTAAATTAAAAAGCATTTTCAGGTTTCGCGAAAATAGGCTAGAAAAAAGTATTTGCCATATTTTGGGTGCGTTGATCTTATTTTTTGTTATTGTTTTATTTATTTATTCTTTAAAAATTAAATAAAAAAACATCCACCTGAATCTACTTTTTCCTTCCTGCATCAAATATCCAGACCTAGGAGTTGTTTTTCGTATTTTGTTTTAAAAAAAACATGTTGACGGCCACAATTGTCAAAATTTTATTATAGGGGGAAATGAAAGATTTGTCACACAGGTAGAAGAAAAGGATACAAGCTTAAAATGATTTATTGGGCATTTCTTGAATTTAATTGCTCGGATCCCATAAAAAGCATCACCATAAGCATGTATTCTATGTACTTTTATGGACATTGTTTCACTGAATTGAGCTTCATAAAGCTTAATTTAATGTGTTAAAAGCTCGTCTATTATATTAAAAGCCTTTAATGTCGCTATTGCTATACACTAAGTTTGTACTTTCGAAGTAAGGTTTCCATAAAAAAATAACGTTTGACACAGACAAAAAAAAGCTTCAAATTGGCCACAAATTGTTATTTCTATTAAAACCTCTTTCAAGAAATAGGGTTTTCTAAAGTGTCTTCATAAAATCAACATTTTTACTATCCAGAGGTATTATTAACAACCCCATTATGGTGGTAAAAATGTGCAACTCAATCATATTTTCCCTCTACGAATTCATTTGCAATCCGTTGTTGTTAGGTACCAGCATTGCAAGGGCTCTCATCACAAGGAGACATTTGAAATACATAAGTTTTCAATTGTTCTTAGTGAAAAACAAGTTTGCAGATATCTTGATTTATTAAAACAAAGGTATCTTCAAAAGTTGTTACTAGCGCAGGTATTTATTTAATTCATCATCTTGAGCGGTTTGATTTTTTTGTTTTTGATTTTAAGCAATGTCAGGACAACTAATTCCTGACAGTAATTAAAATTATTTATTAGTCTCATCAGTCAGTAGATGGCGATGGTAAACGACTGTCGATTAAGAAGGAAGATAAGGCGAAGGGAGTTTACACTCAATGTTTTAATATACGTGTTCAATGATAGCATCTTGAAATTAGGGAATTAAATCTATCGCCTTTTCAACATTGAATTTCTCGTATTACTGGAAACGCCATCAGTCCACCTACGATGCTTCAAAAGGCGGTGGCATTGACAAAAAGAAGGACATTGAGTAGGCCTACCTGCCTTAGATGGAATTGTTAACTAAAACAAAAAACTAAAATTAAAAGAAAAAAAAAAGCGAAAACAAGCTGAGAAGTAAATTGGTCGCTCGGCGTGGGCACTTGGGTGGGGCCGAAAAACCGCCCGCCATCTTGTTTTTTTTTATCTCTCAAAAATGTGATGTGAGAATTTATTCAAACGGTTTTCTGACCATTTAAGTCAACAGCAACAGCTGGGTGTTGGTGCATTCGGTTGTGACGTCAGTGGATAACCAGTTACTAGGTTGGCGGATTAATGGCCAACTTAAAAGGTCACCATCTGGTCAGAAAATCCACCTTAGGGAGGTATTCGTCGCTATTTCTTGAACTAATTCGGATATTTATACGCCGAATGCGTACCTAGGTGTCCTAAACTTTACCATATCCGTAATGTTAAAATTTCGGAAATCACTTAAAAGTGTGACTAATACGACTATGTCTGAATAAAAAATTTGAAAATGATCCATAACTATTTAAGTGCAATATTACATGGGTCAGGTATGCATTAGTTTATTTCAATAAATTTCAACTATGATGTTATTATGAATCAAACAAATGATGTAAGCTTACATTTATTTGAATTCTGCAATAACGTTTGAACAGTGCAGTTATAGCTTGAAAATCAAGTAGGAAAATTACTAGTATACAAAAACGTTTCTCTCCACAGTCTATCTTAGAAGTTTTTATCAGGAAACGTGTTTTCAGAAACTTATCCAGTTTTTCCAATTGAAAATGCTTCATTTGATATGATAATTCAAACGTTTCATTATGTATCAATTGAACCAAAATATATTCCATGATAAACATAAATAACATTTTAATATAAACTTACAGCTCACTCACCAAGTAATTCAGCCAATCAGGGCCCTACATAAGAAAGTTTCACTTTCCAACCGCCATGTTCTCATCCTGAAAAGATAAAAAATGCAAAAAAATTAAATTCACATTTTAAAAGAAGTTTTATGTTTAAAAAAACTAGTTTTTTACAGAAAAAAAAATCGCTAGTTAAAAGTACAATGATCTTCAGCAATGCATTTATGGCTCTCGTAAATAGGAAGTTGACAATCTCATAAATATATGTGGGTTAAATTTTTTCCACGATTAAAAAATCGTAAAATTTTATATTCCTAGGAATTCTTGGAGGAAACATTAAGCATATTTAGGGATTAAATTGCCTCTGAAATGTGGGAAAAACGACTAATTAAAAGCACGGAGAATGCCATTTTAACCATATGATTAAAAAAAATTATAGTAAGGGAACCGAGTGAACGACCTCATATATGGGTCATTCAAAAAGAACGCTGGTTGACAAAATTTCGGCAGGTTTGGTCGAAATTAGGCTGCACTTACTTATAATTAAGGTCGAACCTGTTGGCTATTGAACAGAGAAGAATGAAGTATTTACTCGTGCTAAAAAGCGAAAAAGTGTATATCATCGCTTCCCTTTTAAGTCACTATTTCAAAGATAGGATGGATGTGCATGGTGTCCATTAAAAAAAGTTTACGATGGGCTGATTTGCACAAACCAATTTGTTTCTTAATCGGGTCAGGTCAGAGGTGAGAAAAGGGTTGCGGATCATGGCGTCCTCCTTCTACTACAATAGGTAACTAGGAAATCGAACTTGGTTCCTTGAATTTAAACAAGTTTTGGCTTATTTCATATTTTCAGCTCTATGCGATCTATTACTTCTGCATTCTCCGCACGGTTATGGCACGCACCGTACAGTAGCGCAATTTTCATTACTAGCAAATTGAGTTTTTTTGGGGGTTGCAAATAATGGCCAATTTTTTTAATAGCGTCGAGTGGCACCTGGAGAATTAGGCACGGCTTCACCCCAAATAAGGTCGCGTGTTACCGATACGTTCTACTGCCTTTATTTGTAAAAGAAATTGGTTAAAATGACCGAATTAAGCTAGGAGATGCAATGAACTGTTCATAAACCATTAATTCCCTAAACGCGTTTCGGTTGATCAGTATCCATATCCATCATTCCATATCGGTCAAGCATCACTCGATCAATGCTCGCAACCTAAATTTCGAGCAAACATCTCCCCTCTGGCTGGAGGTTAAGCTGCTTTTGCTCTGAATAGCTGACCACCTTTTTAATTGGCAAAAAGTTTGAATTGTCATGTAAGTAACATTGCTTGAGCAAGACCAGTAAAGTAAGATATAGTCAATCCCATCATACAATCAGCCAGAGAATACTCACATGGCTTCTACACCGATTTTAAACAGATTCAACCCTTAAGTAGCCTTCCAGTTATGTCTTATCAGCAATTTTATAAGCCACGCCACAAGCGCTCATATGCATATAAAACACTCAAGCACGACCATTGTGAAGCGACTACTATTGCTCAAAAGTAGTTCAAGGAGCGATGCACATAACAGACTTATGTTTATTAGTCATAAGTTCATACACACCTTAGTGGCTTTTTAGCTACGTGTTTTCAGGTGAGGTTTTGCTACTTCCTCTGATATGAATAAATTCTCAACTGCTCCTGCTTCTAAAGGGCTTTTAGTCATGAAGTTTACACGCATAGGATCACTTCAGCTATGGTTTTCCAGCAATTTTTCATAAGCCATACCACAAAAACTATATTTGACAACGCTTATGCGTGGCTTCATGCAACGACAGCTGCACAAAAGCAGTGCACATGACATAAACGGCTTTTGTGATGCATCCAGAATTTAAATGCACATTAGTGGCTTCTAGGGGATTTCGCTAATAGATAAGTCTATCAGTCTAATTTAATCAACAGTTGGTTTTTAGCAGAATTCATTAAATGCCTATTTATGCTTAACAGACAAACGTTGACACACCCTTGAAACATGACAGACATCACTGATTCCAAAGCCTTATCGCACCGCCGCCAATTACAAACCATGGCTGCTTCACATGTCCAGCACATCCCTCAAGATGGTCGCTAGAGGGAGGCCCCCAACGAGTGGTAATTAAGGAATAAATCAAAACCAGCAATAAAGTTCTTGAAGTGTCCACCGAGGACGTGAATGATGGCTGATAATTAGTGGCCGCCAACACTTAAGAGATCATGCTCAATGTCCTTACCTTTCAAGCCTTTTTCCTCAGAACTCAAGGTAAGCAAGCCATAAAAGCACGAACACTAGGCGATCAATGCGATCTGCAGATATCAGAGAATGCATTTGACAAAGCACGATTACTCTGGTAATAAAAAAGGGTGACGGCTGAGCTACAGGTGGGTGAGGCCGAGTCAAGGCTAAGAAACAAATGAAGTTTTGGCTCGGACCGAGGTAAAACCCCTTCCGAGCCCAGCCCTAGCGGCTGGAAGCTCCGTGGGGTTCCCACGCTGAGCTTGTTTTTGTCCACAACTGATGGACGAAATCAGCCAAGGTGTCTGTCATCGATGCCTTTTTCAGTATGTTTTACGTGTGTGGGGTGGGCACACACGGTGGTCTTTTAGAACTCACCATCCGATGATTAGCACAAAATCATTCATGATCAGATCATGAAAATCCAAATACCAATATATTGATATTTAGCCACTCTCGTTGGTAGCACCATCCAGCTTTCGTCCACTTCTAGTAAAACTTTACTTTGAGAAAAGACAACAAAGTTTTATGAACAATACTTACATGCAAAACATTGCAACACAGAAATATTTCTGGTGTTTCAGCACAGATATTATCTGTCATGGAACATCTATACAATGGAAAACTTCTTCAGAACCAGAAAACCATTAGAAAACCAAAAATCTCAAGTTCCAATGAGGATCGTGCAAGTTGGAGCTGCAAAACTCATCGATTGTTTTGAAAAATGAATGGTTAAGACCAGTTTCACTAACCAAACAAGGCATGAAGTAAAATTTAACAGAATCTTGATACGATTAACGTCAATCCACCTTTTCTTATAGTATAGCCCGTTTGGAATGGTGAACTTCTTGCAATTGAGTAATCCACTCTGCAAGGAATCCAGAAATATGAGAATGCCATTGGATAGAATGCCATAGATAACAATGCACTTGATTAGTAAATCAAGAAAATTTGAAATTCCCAGAAAAGAAAGGAAAATCCGTCTAAGCTTAGGTAAATGAAGGGTTAAAGATAACAGTCAACTCCGAGTAAACTCTGGAAAGCCATCAGTTTCTCGTCACATTCAGCCATAACGAATTTTTTTGGCAAAATTCTAAAAACTCCGTTATCAACTTGTCCATCAACGTGCCTGTGGTCTAGCCATTGCATTGGACACACAGGTAGGAGGGTGGCGAATCCACCTGGCAGCTTTTTTTTTTGTCATTGCCACTTTATCCTTTTACGGGTTGGGAGATTGAATTTGGCCGAAAGCCACTCATAGCCAATGACTGGCGAAGCCACCTACATTTTTTGCTAACTGATGTTAGGTTGCACAGCAGCCAAGGTCGACCGGATTTTTTCGGGTGATCGCCCAACAATAACGGACCGTCAGCCCATACAATGGTGCAACGCCAGAAAAAACACCTTACCAGCGATAATGGAAGATTAACGTCCGGAAAATTAACCTACTTAACTAAACTGTTTGACCACCAGGCGTCAAATCAATGACAATCCATTGATGTCTAACTGATGAACAAGACAGAAAAATATCTGATTTCAATGGATTTTGATTGATACACCAAACTCTGATTACTGCAAGAGGATCAAAAAAGCAGCCATGGATCCAGCACTGAATGCACTGATTCGACATGTTTACATGTAGTCAAACTGCTCATTTTTAGACATACACTTATTCGAAATAATACACCCCACGCAATATACGTATTCAAAGTACTCAATGTTACCATTCACTGGTATTTCTAAGTATTCCCAAAAGCATGTATACATGTTATAAAGGTCATACTACTAAAGGCACATATACAGCATGTGACATGAGAAACTTTTATCATCCATTACATGGTAAACTATCAAAATTTGTTCAAAATTACGTTTTTCCATGCCAGCATTGTTTTAATAAATAAAGGGAAATCGTAATCTTCAGTTAATTGATGTAATTGGCTCTTAATTGAGGTTGTCCGTGTAATTTGATAATTTACACTACTACACTAGCCTTGTACTCATGAACTTAAACCTAATTGCAGAACAATGAAACATATATTTCAGGGGAAACAAACAATGGGTTTGGTCTACTACCCGTTAAGGAAAAGTATATGGGTGGGGTGTCTGTTATTGGATTAAAAGAAATGCCTTTGGAAAAACATATTTCGTTAGTGCACATTTGCAATAAACCATCCCTAAAACTTTTGCATATCCAGCCCAATGTGTTGGCTGAGTGTCGAGGATAATTTAAGCCTTCTCAAACACCCACTCGCAATAAGCAACTTCTAGTTTCTCGGAAATAGAGGTGTGGAATGTAGACTCGTATTAACGGTTCGTTACCGCAACAAAAACCGCATTTAAAGAACTGTTAAATAACCGGATTTGGTTTAGCAGTCAGCCCAGACAGAGGTTTAAGAATACAATTGTAGTTCTATTTCATCACGTTTCTTTCTTCAACATTGTGCAAAAACTAACAATTTCAATAATTGTCGTTTCATTCGATGTCATTGTGCATATTTTAGTAATTATGACTAAATTCTGACTGAAAAAGGTTTATAAAGTTCCTCACATGTTTTTAAACACTGATGAAAAAATGCTCATTAGTTTTCAAAATGTTACAGTAAAAAATCACGTGTCATTACTTATGGAAGCTTGGAACTAAGCAGAAAACTGGTTTCTTATTAAGTTATCTACATTACGAAATCTTAAGCAACAATTTTTTATGCCGAAAATATTAAAATTTACGAAATAACCGCAAACTGCATGAGTGCGTCCATAAAATCTATAAGCCATTGAACGCAGCATCCGTTCATGCCTTACGAAAGTGTGTCATTGCTTAATGTATGTTTAGTGATTTTTTTGTGACTTTTTGCAGATAATAATTTCGTAAACTTTCATTTCACAGCTGCCGACCTATGGCAGAGATGCTCCACATGTGTATTGCATTTTCATTTTCAACATGGATGAGTTTTTGCCCAATTTAGACGAAAAGCAAGTGAGTTTAAACTTTACTACAAACATGTGGATTATGCGAAATTTTTTCATACAAAAGTTGTCGATATCCGAAATTCACTGTTGTCCAGGTTGTTTAAAAAACGTTGTCTATTAAATATATTATTAAAACATAGTTACAATCAAATGTAAAACCAAAATGAAAACATAAAGTATACGTTTTGTTTTTATAAAAGCATGTTCAATTCAACTCCACTTTAAGTATGATGCACTGCTAAGAATAACAACTTAACGACATAATAATAAAATCGGAACACATTTTTATCTGCTTTTTCTGTTTAAATGTATTTCTATAGACACAGAACACCTGAGGAATTCAGTTGAATTCTCGAAACATGAGAAATAAATCTTAATATTCTTGAGTTACTTTCGGTTTTATCTATCTACTTCACATTATCGCCACCTTGAAAGTAAGACAACAAGATAGCCTCGAACACTAAAGTAGTTTTTAGACGGAAGGATAATATCTGATGTTTTAAATACTTCAAATTGTACTTGGTGGAGGAAAAACAATGAGCCCGCGCCATGTTTTTAATTGCATAGAAGACGTAAATCGTGGCAGGGCGCAAAACGAGTCAGTGGAGCAAGGTGGTTTCGTCCAATAAATTTCAGTGCGTTTTCTTATTTATTTAACGCTTTTAGCCAAGAAGCCAGTTTTCGTGTTAAGTTTTTGCAAACCGAGTTCAAAAGCCCGTGTTTTTAAGGCCCGGTTAGACGTCAGTAATCCCATCAAAAGGGCTTTGTACCGGAGCATCAAGCCAGTGCCTAAACGTGCTAGGGGTGCTGATATAGCCTACATGATCCTCAAGCAATTACGCTTTGGTTAACTGCTTTTAGCCAATTCGATTAACGAGAGATTAGGGTATAATTAGGATTCGACAAATTGAACGAGAGTTATGTGAAAACAAACAACGAAAAAAGGGGTACATATCCTTATTGTAAAATAATGACCCATGACCAATTACTACACAATAATGAAGTCATTTTCCCGGAAGGAAAACATGAGCTTTAAAAGATATGTTTCATGTTTTCATATAAAATTACACCATAAGTCGAATATGGACGATTTCAGAACACGCAAATTTGAGTTTAGAACACTTATTCCTTAGAACAGAATGCAAATTTTGTAATACATGTGTTCTGAATGAAGTCGTCAACTTTCACTGGCATGCATTATCTGGAACACAATATACAATGTATGGAACAGTTGTCTTGGAACATTGTGGAGCATATCGATGCTGATGGCCTCACCATGACTGTTGTAAGATACATATATGACACTCCTAGACGTTCCTAAACGTTCAGAAATCTCAATTCAGAACAGCAAAATGCGTGGTTGTAATACTTTTGTATAGCAGTTTAGTTTTAGGGATATGTACAGTGTTATTTTGACATAAAAGACATTAAGACATCAACATAAATGTCCACTAAACATATGTTGATACGTTTTTAATTAGCTGTTTCTCTTGCATTTGTTAAATAAATTCCTTGTCATCGTACTGAAACCCAGTCATCGGGGGACGTCCATAAAGCTCAGAAATTTGGGTTAACGGGTAAAGAATGCGTGGGGTGACCTACATATAATGAGAGCTGGAAATCCAAAGGAGCGTTAAAGTGGACACAGTCTTCCCTCGATGGTCATTAATTAAAATTTAACAAACCAACTAAAAACTTATTTAAAAGACTGGATGTCCATGACCGAGTCTACCTGCCTGGTTAAACTTCAGTCGTGTGTTAGAACTATTTAATTAGCTGCCATCTTATTGGCTGAAAAAGCCACTTGGACTAAAAAACCGCCTAATTTCTATAAACAGCCGTTAGTTACCTGCATAGCAGTTAAATAAGCGACGACACCACGTATTTATTACAGCAAATAAAAACTAAAAAAACATTTGAAATTCCACAAGCTGAGAATGTAGGCCAAACGTGTTAAATCGTGTATAAAACAAAGGCGATTACAGGGTGAGTAATATCATATGGAAAATTCATTTCACATCAAGTCTTAAATCCAATTCAAGTGGCTTTTAATTAAAATATTCAATTTCAATAGCCAGTATAACCAGAATCAACTTAATAACAAGATAGAGCTTCCTATTGAAACATGCACGATGAGAAAAACTTGTTTTAAAAATCATCATAAAGCATAACGACATACTTTTAATAAATTTAATAGAGCAAATAATGGGAGTTACAAGAACTTTAGTCAATTAAATTAAAATTTCCCATAAGTAATGAGTCAAACTTACAATAGTTAACATTAATACATGTAACATGAAAAAGCTGAACCATAAAACATGATTTTTAGATTTTAATCATTTTAAATTAACTTATTTAATGAATACGACCACCTGCGTTTAATCAGTTGAAAGATTCTTAGTGATTAAAATACTATCTAAGTAGGAAAATATCATTATTTTTTTTAGAGAAGAAATTTATGTGGTGAAGGTTTTGAATCAACTTTGTTTAGAATAAACTTAATCTCATAAATGGTTCACCACAATGGATTTCATAGAAAACCAAATAATAATACAGTATTAAAGCTTTATTCAGACATTTCTGAATAATTTTTTCATTCGTTTTTTAATTCACTCATGGTGAGAACATTTTTATTTAAATAAACTATTCAATGCTGGGAACAAACAAACTCTGTGAACAGCTTTTAATATATTTTATAAATGCAGGACGAGTCAAAGTTAAGTTCATTAAAACCTAAATAATACAAAATCTAAAACCGTGAATGCACTCTTAAACTTTATTTTATCTTTGTATAATAACAGCCCGGAGAGCAAAAGCAAAGTTAAAGGAACTTAATGTAATTAAAATCATAACCATGAACTTCATTCTATTAATTTAATGATTTTTCTTAGATATTCATGGTGAGAAAACTAAACCATGAACTTGGTTTTAACAATTTATGGCAAAATAACATGCAATTAAAGAACGTAAAAGCCAATACGTTTATCCCTGCTCTACTTAATAGCAGTAGTATTACCAATTGGGTGTGACAAAATCTAGTTCATGAAGAATAATTTACGAATATTTATTTTAAAACTCAAAATCCGATATACAATGTATATATTTTTTTTAGTTCAGCTACCCTGTGCTATTTAATGGTCATCAATGTACAGGGTGAACCAAAACTTATTCTCACTTGGGTAACCTTTAAATGTAGTGCAAGTAGATGGTAATAATTTAAATGAAATTATATATGAAATTGTTAGAATAAAAAACAAAATGTCTGAGTGTTTGCCCTAAGGTCTTACGAGGGATTGTCCTATGGAAATAAAGCCATCTAGCGGAACGAAACGTGACTAGACAGTCATTTTTACACCTGGCCTATAATAAAATTATGCAAATTTTGGACTGGGTTTTTACAGCAGTTCATTTATTTCTTATATAAGAAATACCAGAAATGCCGTTATTTTATCTTCCCCTGTCCCAGTGACGGGGATCATAAATAACACATAAAAAATACATAATTTACAGTTTGAAAAAAAATCAGACCATGTTTGAGCAGGTCAAATGTAGGTCGGGTAAACACGTCCATAAGCATGGGCCTACGCTTAAAAAAATCATGAACAATTCGGGGAAAAAAAAGATCTTGAAAGATTTCATTGCTTTTCCAGCAGAGAAATTACGAGCATAATCAGTGTTATTAGTCCACCATAGCTGCGAGCTTAAGGAAATCTGGTATAATAAAAGCGTTCTGTATTTTTATTGCTAGATAATCATAATGGACTGTGAAATACGTGTATAGGGGTCGAGATTCAAAGTTTGTCTGGTTTGCATTGATAACATATCCTGGGCATGTATACATGCATATGATGAGAATTTTCAGTGATTTGTGATGCATTCTGTAAAGTGAGTTATACTGCATTGTTAATTATAAATTAACATTGGATTTTCTTTTCAGTCTTCCTGTTATTATTGAACTTTTGAATGTTCGAGTAGAAATTCCCAAGCAACACTATATTATGTTTTAGAAAACTCCTATTTTATTCCTATGGTTTAGATACATTCCTATGAATTTTTTATAAATAAAATATTTAATAACCTGCATAATGATTAACATAATCTAAATAAATGTACACGTTTTACTTTATTATCCTAATTGCCTAATTTATGACACTGTGCTTTCTAGAAAACATCAAAACTCCATCACGTATTTAAACAAGATAAAGCAAAATATTAAAGCAGTATATACATATAGATTCTAAACTACATCCATGTCCACGTTAAAGTATGATAACTTTTATACCGAATATTTTAAAAAAAAGTTCTGCAAGGAAAAGCATTTTTGGATACCCTGTACAAACTCAATTTTCTTAATTAATCACCTAGACTGCGTGTCAAACCTTTGGGGGTATTGAATGACGGTGGTGATAAACAGATGATAGATAGCATGAACCACCTGCTAAGATTAAGACATCAACCTTTCATTGAGTTTTCAAATGGTTTTTAGAGCATGAATAATTAAAAAATCATGCCTTAATCGTACTTTACAATCGGACCTAACGCACTTAATTAAACAACCTTTGATATATTCCGAAAGAAACCTTATGGGATATATTCGAAAGCAAATGGATTTAACAGGTTGTTATCTTCAATATTATTATGTTGAACAAAAAGTAACGTGACGTTAATCCAGCTTTGAAACAAATTTTGCTCAACCATAAATACAATAAATTATACTCATAACATACTTCGTAAGGGCCATCATTCCAACATGCAAGACAGATGAAACAAGATAACCAAATTGAAATTTTCCATCAGTTATTTCATTTCGTCTAAGTGCAAATACTAAACTTTTAATTGGGTGCAAAATTTAGTGCAGGCTTGTTTAATACCTCTAGTACTATACCCTCTTACCAGTTCAATTTTAACCAATGGTTGTGCTAATTTACTAATCTGCTGCCAGAAACTAATTATGTAATAAGTTAAAAGTACCATTTTACCAACTGCATTTTACTTTTAGATACTCTATTACACTTTTAACCATAACCTTCATGCACGAATTGAAAATGCTTTGCTTAAATACTATTATTAAAAAACGACTTTATCTAGATTTATACAACATGGTTTGGTGCACTCTTAAGTTGATCGAAGTTTGTGCCATTAAATATATAAAATTGATCACCTCAACAATACTAAGTCTGAATCTGAAATTGCATCCATACAAAACCAAGTTTTCTAACATAGCATAAAATTGATAAACACGTACAATTATGCTTAATTCACATGCCCAAAAATCGACTAGATACTTTTCAATACAATGATACTTCAAAGTTAATCAGAGTTTCGTACTTCGTTAACTAACTATCATTAAGTCAAAGAGCACACCATTGCACAAAACTGAAGATGTGCAACCCAGTAAAATAGTTTTACAAAAAAATCATAGATTTACCAAAATATAAGCACTGCTTATCCCTGTCGCGTATATCCAGCGGTCATTTAAGGCACATCACCGCGAAATGTCACTATTCCCAGGCGGTCGATGGACAGTGTCCAGTCCGCAAGAAAAAACGTCCGTGGCTGAGGTCGCACAATTCGCTATTCCTTTTGCGCGCGGGATACCGAGTGGCTGACAGCCTGGTCACAAGGGACACCCACGTGGGGCGGCTACGGGAAGACACGTGGTCACAACGATCTTGAGGTGACCGGGACCGGAGGAACCACGAAGAGCGTGCGATGGCCGCATAGGGACGTACACGAGTGAAGGGAAAACGAGGACAACGAGTTTTCGAGAAACGCAAATTTGCGATGCTAACAACCCACTGGTTCATGTTCGAAAAAACCTACGACGAATGATAATCGTGAAGGGTACGCCTGCTGCTTACATGCATTCACCGCCTTGGCACTTTCCAATTTCTTGCTACAATATATTGTACACAATATTTGCAACATTTTTCGAGCACAATCGGTCATAAATTATACTCATCATCGATGAATTTTCGAGTTTCATCTTCAGATTTCTTATAAAAATGTTGGGGAAAAAAACCAACAACTTAAAATGGATAAATTTGAGAGGGATCTTTATGAAATTCCCTTACCTCCTTCATATTTCTGCTTTTATGTTCCAAGGGAAAACGTGAGAAACCTAACTTTCGAAGGTAAACTTTATGAACTTAAAACGAGTTTGCTCTGAACTCATCGTATTTCAACTTTCTAGGACAAACAATTTTGCAAAAAAAAAATTGGTAAGGTATTAATAAATCTATTTTCTAAGGATTTTCCAGGTCATGGCAGTCCAGCCGAAATGTTCTGGCTTTCCTTCCGTCAAATAGCTGAGTTCTGGCTATTATTTGAACATTTATCATGCTTCTGCCATCGAGATTTCACGCAATTAAAAACATTCTGAAGTATTTCATTTGGAAAAACGTTAATGTTGGTATATAACCAGTCATTACAATTAGCATTGTTACACATTTATAATTTGGTGGTTATCATAATTAAACTCAAATGTAACCAACATGGAGCATGCATGGAGCAAAACCAACACATATAGTAAAAATATCATTGTTTTGTATAGTTTATTCGTTTTGCATTAACAATTTATGGGAGTTTTAAGTAACAAATATATTTGCATATACGAGCGTATCAAATTAAAATATTATAAACAGGAACAATGCTATTGAAATGATGCAAACAGGCTGTAAAATATTTAGCTAAGAAAATGGTTGAGTACGTAATTATTTTATGATAGAAGCTATATAAAAAATTAAGAAACCACTAAGAATGCATTATGTCCGACCTGTTGTGATAATAAGAAAAGTTGGGAATAAATTAAGAAAACATCCTGAGACTTTGTTTAAGAACAACGACTCAAGAACTCCACTTGGCAAAATTAAGTTCAAACATGAAATAACAAGGGAAAGTTTGGATACAAGTTAAATTCACACAGTTAAACAAAACAACACTGACACCCAAAGAAGTTAGAGAATAGTCAAATTTTGGCCTTTATCCCTTTTTTAAAATACACAAATGTGGATTTGTCTTCAGCATTTCAATGAATAAAGCTGACTGAGTGTGCCTTTAGATGCTCTACTAATGCAGAGTCCGACACCGCATCGCGCAGCGCCATCTCTACACAAAATTGAGAACTACGGAAAAACTAAACCAAATAAAACGAGCCGCACGTGACCTACTTTGCGTCTGATTAGCATTCATGCTGTAATACCGAATTAAAGCATAATCGGCGGCAATTTTCCACTCAGATGTGGCGAAGGGGGCAGGAGGGGGTCGCCCATAAAAAAAGGGCGAAAGAATGAAAAGAAATTAAAACTCGGCTCACAAGGCGAGCTACTTTTGAGCAAGGCCACTTGTCCCCTGGGCTTGTTTACGCCTCGAAAATGTGACCACCTGTAACAGTTACACGCAAAAGTTGTCACATAAAAACACCCCAAATTAAGCGACAAGAATGCTCTCCCGTACGCGCGATTATTTTGATTTTGTCCCACTAATGGCTGCCAATCATCCAACGCCATTGTCGTTTCTCTCCCCTGGGGGCGCTGGTGACACCCCCAGGTGGCCGTGAGACGGTCATTAGTCCGGTGCGGTCGCTGAATTGGATTAGGGGGGGCTTCCCAGAAAAAAATTAAATAAAAATAGGGGGGAAATAAAAGGGGGTGGATCATAAAGTGCACTTTTAGGGGGCTCTTCCAAGCCACCGTGTTATAATTAAAAACAAAATGGCCGCCGGGTCAAATGCGTGCAACCTGAAAACGGGAAAAAAAGCAGAAGGAAATTCTCTAACAGCTAATTAAGCTGAAATGAGTGAGGGGGTGGACTAAAACTCCGTGTTCTTGACTCGTTGCTGTCCCTGCTTAAATCACGACCAAGAAACACGCATTGTTTTAATTAGTATACGAAAAGTGAGACTAAAAGCATTTTTACAGGGTGCTTATCCTCTTCCCCCTAAAAAAATGCTAAAATAGTTTACAGTTAGGTTTTGAATCAACGTAGCTTCCACGTTTCATAATACCTGCATACTGAGACACCTGTCTACATTGGACATTTTCAGGTGATACCTTTGCCAGTGCAAACAGGCTTTACTAAAACTTTTCCTAAACCAATATATGCATGGATATTTGGATGGCACCACAAATATTCTTTGGTGTAAAATTGTTCAGAGGAAATCATATCGTGTTCTTATTTGGTTAGGTGTGCTTTTGTGACAGCTTCCAATTAAATTAAGCGTCCAGATATGCAGTATATAGTGTATCTGCATATTTGTAGCAAATGGTTCTGCATGTGTAACTTTGGTGACACCTTGACATATCTCTTAATAACTATACGTGATGGGCTAAAGTCACAACATCTCTATTAGGTTATGTTACCAATGAAAAACTTTTGAATGTTACGCATGAGTGGCACACCCTACACATAGGTATGTATATATATATTTTTTTTAAAGTGTTAGTTGCTTTTCCTACTGACCGATGGCCAGACTATGAAAGTTTAAATTATTGTACAGCCACTCCACCCTATACACATTTAAATTGCTTCTGTCAAAATTGACATCTTAAAAAGCAAGAAAAGGAGGGGAGGGGGGAAACGGTACTAAATTAGTTCCCAAACAGTATCTTCGTTAAGCAAAATGGACGACTAAGACAGGGTGTTCAATGCTGTTTATTATAAAGTATATTTACCCCGTTAACTACCTGATGAAATTTACGAGAGCATGGGGTGCTAAAATGGATAAAAACCATGAAACATATCCAGGTTCAGCCCACATCGTTTTCGATGTTTTATTACAGTTTAAATCATAATCGCGACTTACTCAATTGTACATAACGTGAGCTAGGTCACAGGTCAAGGGTTTATTTGCGCATAGTTATTAACACTGGAACCCCAATTGTGCACCAAACCCATCAGTCAAGTGCTTGCATGCAGTATTACGACGCCCAAACACCCACCTGACGTCCATTAGTTGCCATTTTCCCTGCGAATGGTTCACGCAAATGACTGCATGGCAGTAAAGCAGTGAATTTACACGAAATTTGGTAACAAAATAGAGAATTGGGAATGTGCTTTAACTAAAATTAACAGGACGATTATGAGGAAATGAAACTGGAAAAGCAAAGCAAAGCAGCACTGGAGAATTGTCTTGAATCGTATTTTCTCGAATGGGGAGGACGGTTTGGGCAATATTTAACTCAATATACTGCAATTAAGTATTGCCTCTACCTCTGATTACTAGCTTGCTAAATGCTGAATAAACGTGCTCCTGTCGTAAATCCGAAACTTCCGCGAGCTTAAACCTATGGTTATTCAAGAAGGCTCGACTGTGGTCACTTTATCGGTCAATTCAGATCATGACACGCAAAATTAAAGTTGACGAACTCTTGGTTCACCCAAAAAAATCCTTATTTTATCATTATACGTTATATGTACCAATTAAACATTGGGTTAGTTATAGAAACTCTATAGTCAATAGAGGGGTGCATCAAAACAGGTTGGATAAAAAACTAATGAACTAATATAATTATTTAAAATATTGAATTCATTTTTGATCATCCTGTATTGGAAAGGAATTCAAAACCCAAATGAAAACAATACGGTACGACGTTCGTTCGTGGACAACAAAAAATAATACAAATTAAGAACCATGAGTTTGCAAAACTTATTTTAAAAAGTTTGTTATTTAGCGTTTTCAGAACCTGCATATACCGTGAATCCGAATAAATGCACTATAGCGTGTAATGAATATACGTTAGAAGGGTAATTACAAAATACATGTTTGACGTTTTTAATACCAATTCCCCGTATATTTCGTTGAGTTTAATCAGACTGCGGGGGGCGGAGGCGTCTCATAAAAAAAAAACAGTACATCCATCGTCACCTTCCCTAACTTGCCAGTTGAAAACGCCTTTGAAAAGACATTTCAACCCACAATTAATGTAACGCTCGGCCATTTTAATTTAATTTAAGATCAGGGCTTATAAAATCGCTGCCCTAAAAAATACATTAAGAAATGGTATACGTGATCGGGGTATCAAATCGACGGAATCGTATAAAACAAATTAACTTTTTACAATCATGCAGCAAAGTCATTACGAAAACCCCAATTGGCGTTTCGTTGAATTGCGACGCTAGCGTTTTTTCCCCACAAGTTTCACCACGAGGGGGCCAAGATGTCTTCCTGCCTCTTCCATATTTTAGGCTGCCTGCGACCACTTTCAATTTCAAATTTGGATTTAATGCATGGCATTAATATTTATCGAAAAGAATTTTTTTGGACCAACCCCGCATTTCATGCTGGGCTAAAAATGCAACTCAGAACAATTGGTTGGCTATTAAAATTTCTCAAAAAAACCATTTCATCAAATCATAAAACAAGAAACTCTTAGTAAGTGCATACTATACTGAAAAACGTATGTGCAAATACGACCATTTTAGCCAATAGAGAGTTTGAGCCAGCCAACGCCTTAACGTTAACTTTAACGTTAACGGCAGGAAGGGAGGAGCCAAGGA